>CM031242.1:473883487-474120987 GCA_018340775.1 Taxus wallichiana var. yunnanensis | reverse complement strand
GAGAGAAGCCTTCTTCCTCATTGGCCAATGAGCCCAACCAAGGAAGCAATGACAAGTATTAGAAAACCATTGGCATCTCTAAATGGCTTCCACATACACATTCAATCAAGACATTCAACACATCTAAATGGACATACTCAACAAAATTTACAACTTTCTCAAACAACAAATAGGCTTGGTATCAAGCCAAAAGGAGCAAGGAATATGGGAACCACCTTCTTTTCTCTCCCAACTGAAGTAAGAGTTTCAACCAAAGCCTCCATGTTCACAACATAACAATGAAACATATTTATCTCTCCCCTTGCAAGTATGCAAAAATATGTCCATGTTTTCCTTTTCACTCCCCATAGGTGAAACTCCCAATCACACTCCCTCCAAAATGCATGCCTCACATCTCCCTTTTCCCTCCCCAATGGTCCCATAAATCCATCTCCCACACCCAACTTAAGGAAACTACCCAACCACACAAAAACAACAACATTCACAACACTCATAAAACTTAACAAGCACAATTTTTCACATCTACAAATATAATAAGAAAAACAACAAAGGTGGAGAGCCTACCTCTCCATCAAGATTCCAAGAGAACTTCACTCCACAAGATTTTTGACACCTTCAAGCCAAGCACACTCCAAAAGCAACTCCAACAAGCTCCCAATTCCAAAAGTGCAAAAGAAAGAAAATGAACAAGTAACCCCAAATCCATCAAATTCCATCAATAAATAGAAATGGGATGTGAGGATGATGAGGTGGCTCCATGTAGGATGTCACTTCATCATTCCTCCATTCCAACACACAAGTCAAACACCATGCCCAAGACAATAAATGAACATGTAAGACTTATGACAAGCCCACATGACACTCAAACTTGCACACCAAGTCTACCAAGGACAAATTAATTGTGGTAAGTAGGAAAGTGCAATTATTTTACCCTTTTACACTCCAAAATGCATAAATAATTCTAAAATTAACTCCTATATAATATGTATGGTTTTTGGGTGAATTTAAGAGGCATGGGACAAGCTTAGCTTGTCCCACAAGCCTCCAAAAAGGCCTCCCAAGTCAAAATCCGAATTTTGAAGTTGGGGAAGGGTACACAACACAAAAACCAACACAAATCTAACCTACATCCATAAGATTTCAAGGACCATCTACCCTCATAACTATTCAATTGTCAAATCCTTAATTTAGTTAACAAAATTAGTTGAATTAGCTAATTAAGACACATTAATAATTACTAATAAAGTGACTACAATTTCTAATAATTAAAAACATAACACAAAATAAAACACACACAAAATTAAAAGAAGAGAAACATTATCCCCATGGCCACACATGTGAGGTCACCCCTATGGGAAACCTCCTAACTAGGCATGCAACAACACAACATAACATTACACAAGTTTCCATGGTGACCTGTTGCCAATACCCCACATTCCTTCGTTGTTGGTATCATATCCCCCATAGTTATTTGCATTATTATTTCCTGAAAAATCAGATAATACCTTTCTAGCCTCATAGCCACATTAATGACATTGAGATAATAAAACACATACATATTTACATAACAATTCACATCATCGAATATCATAATTAAACCAATGTTAGAATCAAGTAATTCACCAATTGTTCAAATTTCTAACATTTTGATTCTACCAATCCATCAATTTGTACTAAGATCATAACATCAAAATCATCTAGAAATATCCATAAATCAAGTCCAATGTGTCAGTGCAATAGTAGCACTTAGAACATCAATACTTGATATGTAAATCAAGCATATAAAATCCATTACATAAGTCACATCATGTCAAGAGTCTAACACCTCCATATTGTCTATCAAGTAGGTTAATCAAATCATATACAGTAATGTACATCAAAGTCCACACTATAACCATATAGTCAATAACAATCGAACACAACAATAATCATGATGCCTCGCATGCATATTATTAGTATGCTAACTAGAATACAATAGCAAGGTTCAAGATTATAATCAATTCGAAATTGAAAACATAGTTCAATCAGTGTTGAAGAGGAGTGGGAATTACATCCCCCTCCCCTTAGATTTGACTTCCTCCTGAAGTCACGGAAAAGAGGTAGGGAAACAATGCATAAGAATAGAAGCCACACCCTCCATAGAATTTCTTTTTTAAAACAAGAGTGAATCCTAAAAACACAAGTTTGGTACAACACTATCAAACAAGGAGAATGGAAGTTATTAGGCATGAATACTCAACCATCTTCAAGCGAGGTTGCAAGTATTTAATTTTGCAGAGTAACTCTATGTGGTCAACCAAGCTACAACATAGAACATCTAAATAGGAAATTGCCAATGGAATCTCAAGAATAACCACCAAGGTAAAGGAATAATAGGATAAATCCATGTACTCGGGATGACCACATAGCCACCCATGGATACAACACACTGCAATAATAAAGGTTAAGACTTCCACTTAGGTTGGGTTACACTTCAATGTTCATTAATTAGACAGTGCTAATAAATACAAATCATGACCACCAATTTTGTATGGGGAAACATTTCTAATCGAAGGTATCACAACTTTTATATCACACAAGACGAGGTTTAACTAGGAAAAACACCTAAATTACTAACTAACGTTTAAAATCCTGCAAAACTATTCATTGAAGCACTTTTATAACTCAAAAGGATTCAATTAAATTTTCATGGTAATACTAAGCAAAATCATGACCACAAGGTTTTCTATAACTTGAATTTGCACTCAAAATCAAACACACAACACTAACCTGATTTAGAAACTTCAAACACTTAGATAATATTTCCACTTAGGAGACAATCCTTGCACAAACTAACATATCAATACAAGAGACACCACTCACTCTACATAACACAACGGAATTTATTTATTTTAACTCCTACCCAAGCTCGAAATAATCATAAAGAGAGCACATGCTTAATTCATAATTCAAAAGAGCACTCAAGGGAGCTAGAAGAAAAAATAGGCAACAAGAGGGGGTCCAACTACAATCTACTAGCGCATCACACCAATACTCGAGTAACAACTTACAAAAACAACTTGCACTTTCCCTTCCCAAGGACAAAAGGGAACAAACAACATCAGGGTTTCCCAAGAAAAGAAAAAGAGAATCTCACAAAAATTCTTTCATATCTTTAACATGTGTTTATGATATTTACCAATAAACCTAGGTCACCAGGGACTTAATCAACACATAAGGAGGTTCCTTTATTAAAGCAAGAGATAAGGACCCACTCCTAAAAGGCCACAAATCACACTTGTCGAGCTACGAGGAAACAAGGAATGACTACCCAAAACTCCTACAAGGGTTAAACACACACACCTATGACCAAGGGATTCTAATGCAACTATAGCACATCATCATCATCAAGGTGTTTCATTAATCCGAGCAGGAAGACAGACTTAAAGTTTCAATCAGTTGTCACCCTTAGCATGGTAGGATGTATGGCCCAACAACACAACATATCAATTAATTCACACTAACAGAGGGATAAAAATATTTATGTATTTACAAAACTTGCGCTACTCAAAGAGAGGTCCAAAATGACCTGGCATATACTTGTGTCATAATCATTTTACATATGTTTATTGTTTGTTATAACAAGGGGGTATGTGAAATACTCAAACAACCCCAAAATCTTAGGCCACAAAAGGGTTTAGATAATCCTACACTAGCTCAAGGAACCTTTCAATTAGCTCAAACTTTTCAAATTATGTATTTTTATAAATTTAGGGCATGCAAAAGACATTTAGACAATGATTGTTGTTTAATTAGTCAATCTCAACAACTTACTCATTCCATAATCCAAACTATAAGACACAAGTTATAGCTATGCTTGCTAATAACAATCCTTATAAATTTTCTTAATTAATGCATCCCTTTTATTATGATATCACATATTTGCGTCATTAAGGAATGCCACCAAAGTTGACATAATATCTCGTCATTCTATACAGTGTCAAGAATTATTTATTTTACTTATGGAAAGTAAAAGAACAAAGTTCTTACTATTTTCACATAGTTTTATTTCATTTATTAATGCACTAGGATTAGGGTAAGGAACTATTTTCCTTTCTTTTCCTAATGTTCCAGTTTACTTGTTAAGTTTCAAATTCCGAGGCCCTCAATTAGATTTTTATTATTCTTAGTTTAATCATATTACTAAATAGATTTTAATGATAAGGAAGAGTCAAACATATGACATTATTACTTTTATAGGAATAAGATCTCAATCAACGTATCAAATTTTGAATTCTATGAAAACAAAATACCAATCCATATATCACATCATTAATTTTATAGGAACTAGACATCAATCAACCAATATACAAGACACTAGGATTTTAAGAGTTTACCAAATAATTACAAGCATCACTGATGTACTCTAAGTGGGTCTCCACAGTACCAAATAAGTTACTATCAAAATTCCCATTAAATATAAAAATTACTTTTACGATTTTAAGAGGTTTAGATTGGTTTGGGAAATAAAAATGTCTATTTTTAGATTCAAAATAGATTCACTTAATAAGATAAGGAGAGTTTCCAAACAAAAATCATACTTCCCCATAATACTACCAACCAAGAAACAATGTGACAAGGGAACTTTACTCCAAGGACACCACATTTCCCATCCAGAAGACATCAAATACAAGAGGACAATCAACTAATTTACCCAAACATGGCCTCTACGAACAAGAGTTATAGCTTTAAAAGAAAGGGTATAACATAAGCACAACTGTGATTAAAATATTAAGATCTACAAAACAAAAATCTCTAAGAGCAAGGTCCAAAAGACCCCAAGGCATCCATACGAGTCTCAACATAACCCAATACTTAGTAGATTATAGAGTGGTATACATAAACACTTTAAAATGTTAAGGCAAGGGTAGATCTATTTATGGGTCATCGAGAGAGAAAACAAGTACACTTAATTAAGCACATTTCCCGAATGGGATTAAATCTAGCCATATTTACCAAAATACATATAGTCCACCTGATGATACTTTCTATAATGATAAAAGGAAGCCATGATAAAACTTAGCATGCCACCGGTGGAACATCACATCCAAACAAAACACTATCCACTAAAACCTACAATCATTCAAGAGTTAATCCAATCTAAAACAATCCATAAACCCATAGCAAAAACACATCTATTTTGAAGAGGAGCGGATATCTTACTCCGATTACAAGAGAATCACAACTACTTCTATCAAAACTGCCAACTAGACCACATGACACAAATAATTCTCTCTCTCTAGAAAGTTTGATTAATAAAGGAGTCACTAAAAGATCCTAGACACACAAGGTTTTGTCCTTCAAAAAACAAAGGCATAACTTGAATCACCTAAGAAGACAATCAAGTCAACTAAGGTGTACCCCCATATGATGCAATATCACAATACAAATAGTGTAGAACCATCTCATTAATCAAGATGAAAGAATCACGTAACATTCTTTACAACATTTAGCCAAGTGGCCAACAAGATAAACGAGATATGAGTCACCAATCAAAAGTAAAATCCAAGAAATATCGATAATAAAAAAATGGCTAAGTACTTGCATTGCAATCTCTAAAAATATTGCAAAAAGATAAATAACGAAAAGATCCTCTAAGCTTCTCAATCGAATTATAAAATAAAATGTTGGTCCTTGATAAAATAACATAATTTTACGAATATAAAATATAGAAAATTCCACATCACATTCACTTCGCAGCCCTTCATGGACCACCAGTAGGGGTACTATATAACAAGCTCAGATATAAAGATGCACAAAATCGGGATTAAATGTGACACCATGTCTTGATATCTACTCTCCCATACGGGATTAAGTTGAAAAAGTGACATCCAAACCAACTCGCCTAACCACAAAGGAAGGGGAGCTTTAAACAACTAACCAATCTTCTAATTTCCTCCAACTGACCCCTGAATGCAAACACTAGCACTAATCCACAAGAGTCACACCACACAAATTAACATTCCAAACAAGGAAGAGTCTTTATGGGGTCAACACATCACACGACTAAAATCAAGATAGGAATTTGTAAGGAAACAATCTTTGTAAGGAAACTAGGTTCCCGATACATCAGAAGTTCACAAGAATATCAATCTAATTCAACATTTTCTATTAATCGAGGTCAAACAAAATGCCACTAGGCTAGTATATCAATCCAAACAACTTTATTATTTTATTGTTATTTTAATCATAGAGGTTCAAGTTTTGCTAACTGGTTGTCGGGTTACCATGTTGGCCCAAGATCCAAGCATTGAACCCACAACTTTGATACCAAGTGTAACGCACACAATTTTCCCAAGCAAACCCATTATAGAAGTAAAAACTAATTATGGAAAATTAGGAAAAAAAAATTGAAGCGTAATGCATTAGCCAAGATTTAATTAAATCTCGATTATAAAATTTTAGACAATTACCTGGCAATCAATTTAAAATAATGACTAATTAAAATTTACTCAATCCCCAATTAGAATTATTATTTAATTTCTCTTACTAAGTACAAATATTGAACTTAAATATTCCTTACCTTGATTTTATTTCTTAGTCCTCATCAATCCCCTTTTAAAATTTTATTTATTTAAAGGCATAATCAACTTTAACATTTAATTTGACAGACTAATATACATCTAGTTTATTCTTTGAAATCTTGAGGTCGGGCCTCTGTTTATGTAAATAGGAACGGGTCCCTTAAACCCGCTTTATCTATCCAAAAAATATATTCATCTAGTTTAAAATTATGTACATTAATATTTAGTTTATTACTCTAAAGGACAAGGGGTACACAACTTGGCTATCCCCCTTAGGCCCCATTAAAACATTACACATACCCTTTTTATTTATTTCATTCCCACCTAAATACCCTATCACTTAAGTGATGTAGGTTTCATCCTACACCATTGGATCTAATCTATCTGAGCCATTAGATCTAGGTTAGACTAATGAAACCCTAAAAATCCTTATGGGTTCTCTTATATTCATTTCTTAAACCTATTCTCTCATTTTCTTTGTTTGATTTGCAGGTTATGGAAGAAGGGAGGAATAGAAATAATGCTCCAAGCTTAATGGTGGATTTACACGTGTAGAGTATTTGTTTTGAATTCACTCTCCTAAGGTTTGCCTTTAATTTTACTTTTTATTTTCATCTCATTTCTAAATGTATACCCAAATCATGTTGTGCTTATTTGCCCAATTTATTTCGGTTTATTTTGATATTTATGTTATAAATCTGCATATATGAACATTGTATATTTATCATTCGAATGTATATGTATATATATAAGATTATATTTGGCCAAATAAATATTTAAATGAGTATTACAATATTGTATATAAATATATATTGTATACCTATTTAAATATTTTTCACCAAATATAACAGATTATATTTGGTCAATAAATATTTAAATGGGTATTACAATATTGTGTGTGTGTGTGTGTGTGTGTGTGTGTGTGTGTGTGTGTGTGTGTGTGTGTGTGTGTGTGTGTGTGTGTGTGTGTGTGTGTGTGTGTGTGTGTGTAATTTGGAGTAATAAAACACGTAAGTCGCAATAATATATCAGTTGTCTGAAAATGCAATGGTTGTTTTTATTGAGCAGTTTTTTTTAATAATAGGCTTTAATAATGGATGGGGATAATAGTGTTGGGGAGAGGGTGCAGACTCCCATCCCAAACCCATATATATATAAATATGGGTTGGGGATGGGATGGAACCCCCCCCCAACATTAATTAAGTCCTAAATATAAACCGATCGCATGCCCATACGATCGACCAACATAGCGATACCCACATTCTTTTATTCAATACCGATAATAATATTCACCCAAAAATGGGTCGCGATAAAAATAAATTTATTATTATTAGATTAAAATGTATGAATATATAAATGTGTGTGTGTGTGTGTGTATCCATATATAGATTATTAATATATATTAATAATATATTTTAAGGATAATAATAATGTCAAGGTAGGTATATTAGTTAGATTTCCTTTTCTTTAATTTTAAAGAAGACATTTCAATTAGAGTAGAAGAGTATGTTTTGGAAACTATAAATTTATGAGGATATTAGTTTACACACACTTAGATAAATAAAGTACTTCCCAAAATTTGTACTTAGATAAATTTTACACAAATCATCTCTTTCACATTCACTAGTATAGTAAATATAATAAGGTAGGAAATTTAATAAATTTCATTTCATATCAAATATGTAGGGATTTTACAAAAATCTTTACAACCAAGTATATATTTGGATATAAAATTTGCCCAATATTACTTCTTCCAAAATCATCTAAATAGGATAAAATAACTCACAATTAAATGAAATTTATCCATTTTCTATTAAGACAACTTTCCAATCATGCAAGAGGAGCAACACTCACTTCCATCGAAAACACTAATCTTTTATAAAAAGATTTGTAATACAACTTCTAAGCACTAATTTAGATTTGAGAAATCTTTTTTTTAATTATTATTACAAAAGCATTACAAGTTTCACATATCATAAGAATTAATGCAAGTAATAATAAACTCATTTGCAAGAACTAACCAATAACTTATAAGATTTCTTCCAAGGTACTATTGGTAAAAATTTACAAATGCCAAAGTCAAATAGAAACAAGCTACAATCTTCACATATCTTTCTCCATTTCCTTCAAAGGACCATGAACCCATCTTCACTTGAACTACACCATCTTCATCACAATTAAGCACACAAACAAATTGGGGAGTAACAAACACTCTCCACCCAACCAAATATTCCAATAAGGGAGAGAAGCCTTCTTCCTCATTGGCCCCGAGCCCAACCAAGGAAGCAATGACAAGTATTAGAAAACCATTGGCATCTCGAAATGGCTTCCACATACACATTCAATCAATACATTCAACACATCTAAATACACATACTCAACATAATTTATAACTTTCTCAAACAACAAATAGGCTTGGTATCAAGCCAAAAGGAGCAAGGAATATGGGAACTACCTTCTTTTCTCTCCCAACTGAAGTAGGAGTTTCAACCAAAGTCTCCATGTTCACAAGATAACAATGAAACATATTTATCTCTCACCTTTCAAGTATGCAAAAATATGTCCATGTTTTCCTTTTCACTCCCCATGGGTGAAAATCCCAATCACACTCCCTCTAAAATGCATGCCTCACATATCCCTTTTCCTCCGAAATGGTCCTATAAATCCATCTCCCATACCCAAATTAAGGAAACTACCCAACCACACAAAAATAACCACATTCACAACACTCATACAAACTTAACAAGCACAATGTTTCACATCTACAAATATAATAAGAAAAACAACAAAGGTGGAGAGCCTACCTCTCCACCAAGATTCCAATATAACTTCACTCCACAAGATTTTTGACACCTTCAATCCAAGAACACTCCAAAAGCAAGTCCAATAAGCTCTCAATCCCAAAATTGCAAAAAAAAAAATGAACAAGTAACCCCTAATTCATCAAATTCCATCAATAAAAAGAAATGGGATGTGAGGATGATGAGGTGGCTCAATGTAGGATGCGAATTTGACATTCCTCCATTCCACCACACAAGTCAAACACCATGTCCAAAGAAATACATAAACATGTAAGACTTATGACAAGCCCACATGACACTCAAACTTGCACACCAAGTCTACCAAGGAAAATTTAATTGTGGTATGTAGGAAAGTGCAACTATTTTCACCGTTTTACACTCCAAAATGAATAAACAATTCCAGTATTTACTCCCTATACCATAGGTATGGGTTTTGGTTAAATTTAAGAGGAGTGGGACAAGCTTTAGCTTGTCCAACAAGCCTCCAAAAAGGTCTCCCAAGTCAAAATCCGAATTTTCTAGTTAGGGAAGGGTACACCACGCAATATCCAACACAAATCTAGCTTACATTGACAAGATTTCAAGGACCATATGCCCTCATAACTATTCAATTGTCATATACTTAATTTAGTTAACAATTTTAGTTCAATTAGACAATTAAGACACATTAATAATTGCTAATAAGGTGACTATAATTTGCAATAATTAAAAATATAACACAAAAATAAAACACACACAAAATTAAAATAAGAGAAACATTATTTCCGTGGCCACACACATGTGAGGTCACCCCCATTGGGAAACCTCCTAACTAGGGATGCAACAACACAAAATAACATTACACGAGTTGCCATGGTGACCTGTTGCTGATACCCCACATTCCTTGATTAGTTATCTCCTATCCCTCGTAGTTATTTATGTTATAATTTCTTGAAAAATCAAATAATACCTTTCTGGCCTTGTGGCCACATTAATGATGTGGAGGTAATAAAACACATACATATTTGCATAACAATTCACATCATCGAATACCATAATTAAACAAATGTTAGAATGAAGTAATTCACCAATTGTTCAAATTTCTAACATTTCGATTCTACCAATCCATCAATTTATACTAAGATCATAACATCAACAATCATCTAGAAATATCCATAAATCAAGTCCAATGTGGTAATATAATAGTATCACTTAGAATGTCAATACTTATATGTAAATCAAACATATAAAATCCATCGCATAAGTCACATCATATCTAGAGTCTAACACCTTCATATTGTCTATCAAGTAGGTTAATCAAATCATATACAGTAATGTACATCAAATTCCACACTACAATCATACAATCAATAACATTCAAAACACAACAGTATTCATGATGTCTTGTGCATCTTATTAGTACACTAACTAGAATACAATAGTGTTACATAATAGTTCCAAATTCAAGATTATAATCAATTCGAAATTGAAAACATAGTTCAATTAGTGTTGAAGAGGAGTGGGCATTACAAAATAGGTATACTTACATGAATATCTTTGTATATATTTACTCTTCAATCCTTTCAATAACCATGTGCATTGGATTAGTAGTTCTTGTAACCTCGTAAGATAAGTTATCAGTAGGTTACCCTTGTAAATTATATTTGACTAATAAATATCTAGAAGTTGTAATATTGTAACTTTTGGATGAAATAACATACTTGGATTTTTACATGAATAATTAAGAACTATATTTTAAATCCAGTAAAGTAAGATGTTTGGTATATTTTTAAAAGTTGGTAATTTATAACCATAAATTTCAAATGCTCAGTTGAGCAATAATGTTTGTTTCCTATTATACATAATATTATCAATATTTTTATAGCTCCATCTCAAGGAGTCTTTAATAATATAATAAGAATTTCCCCTCACATTCATCTCAAAAACAATTGTTGGGATCACTATTATAATAAATTGTGGAAAATATAAAATAATATAGTATTACAATTGACATTCTATATACAATACTTTTGTTCTTTCATTCTCTCAATCCTTCTAAGGAATATAAATTAAATTGTTTCATTTACACTAAATGAATTATTTGTAAATATGTGATCCTTCTATGACACTTTAATATGTATTGAACTACCGAAATCTATTTTCAAGACGATACAACTTCATGATAATATTTTTGTTTTAAATAGCTTAGTAGGAGAGACATTATATCTACATATGGAAAACATCGTAGGGATGATTTCATAAAAAGTAAGACCAAGGACTGTGTATTCTTGTATACCCATGTAGTAAAACCTTGTTAACAAAGTTACATATGAATGGTATAAGTTATGTAAAAATAATGAATTTTTTTTTATCATATATAAGATTACAAGTATAAGTTGTTAACAATCAAGAAAATACATTTAATGGCTAAGAAAGTGTAATATGAATACTACTCTCTCGGGCTTGGTTAGGATTATAATATTAGTAAAAGGATCTAAGCATGAACAAATCCAATTGTAATGAGAATTCGTAGGTTTCAATGAAGATGGGTGGGGAAGTGAAGAGATTCATGTTAACTTATTATATGTCTTTGTATTCATAGAGTTTCAACATTCTAATCTTAGGTATCATAATTGTTTTTCTTTGTATGTAATAAGTAACCCGTGAATTATGGACATTTGATTTATCGTATCCAATTCAAAGATAACCTTGTTAAAGGTGTAAAGTATTAGAGTATGCTCGATCATATTAATTAATTGAAATAATCCAAATGCATAATATAAAGAGTATTATATTACTTATGAATTTCTACAATGGTGTGATAAGAGTTCAAGGGTTTAATATTATGCAAAATTATGTATGGTGAAAACTTTAAGTAAAAGTAGTACATTTTGTGTACGTTAATGAGCATCAAATAATGTTAACAAAAAAAATCATTTATATGTTTTGGGTCTAACAAGTATAGTGCATGACAGATCATCTAGATATGTGTATATATGATATAAAGAATGATATATTACTTCAGTGGTCCAATTTTTGTAGCACAAAGAAAGATTATCTAGTTCAATTCATGCAAGAATTGGCACAATTACAACTATAATTTGGCGAGTCATCGAGTCCCTAAAAATTTGAATGTATACAAAGAAGGCATGCAAATATTCCTACCAACTATGAAAAAATAATAATTCCTCAAAATAAATTATCCCTCGATTATGCTCCATAAGATCAAGGTAACACAAGAACTACAATCTTCATCCATCTCCCTAGAAGTACAAGTTCAACCAACCTCAACCGAGGAATCGAGTATTAGAAATAGGTGAGAGACGTAATTTAATTTTTGTAAAAGGTAAAATTTTGAAGTATTAATTGCATAAATTTTAATTACATATATGTTAGCAATCCCACGTGGATTGAAAACATAAAAGGGATATTTTCAGGGATTTATACATATTAAAACCCTAAAAAGGTATTTTATTAGAAAATTTTCTTAATTGAAAACCCATGAGGCCCGTTAAGTAGTGTACAATGGATGAAAACTAGTAAATGTGGATCTCTATGTTGATTTTTAGAAGACTAGCTTAGTGGATCGGTATAATTAACATTAGGAAAAGGATACAACAAAAATCAATTCACCTTCCAAATTAATGGAGCATATTTTTTCCCGATATGAGAAGACTATTTAATTCCAAGAAAGTGTTTGAGTTGTATAGGAGTTAAAAGATGTCGTGGATGCATTTTGATATCTGCTGATTATTACATAGTTCATAGTGTATGACATATTATAGACAAGATAAAGTATAGGATATTTAATTCTCTATAATAATATTTAGAGAATGTGAAGTGCATCTTTTTTAGAAAATAGAAAAAGAACAGATGGTATGACAACAATCACATGTAATTGTATAAAATCGTGTATGTACACTATGTAAAATACGATATTACTTTTGCTTTGAATTCATGTCGAAATTCTTGATTCGATAATATAATTACATTCTATTATTACATGTATATTCTTGTATCTAAATTATATCATTCCCTAAGTTGTTTCTTCTATGTAGTTATTCTGCTAGTGTATGTTAAATTTTGTTTCATCAATTGTGCACTATTTTTAGAGTAGTAAATTGGATAGATTGTGTTTCTCCTATACTACAACCTATGGAATGGCTTTATTATTGATTCTAGGGACCCGTTTATCATATGATAAGGAAGAGCTAATATTATCTCATTAATGGGTGGTAAGGAAAATAGGTGTAATGAATTTAGTAATTTGATATCCCAAGACAAGAATTGAACGACTTTTCGCTCATGCAAATATCCTAAACTCTAGTTTTGTGATAACTTTAATTCTAGAAAAATATTCTTCATTAATAATTATTTTATTTCGCTCCCAAAAATAATGCCATGTCAAGAAAAAGGGATTGAGACCCAAATAGATGGAATATGATACATTGGATGAAGCACAATTTATGAGGATACAACATCCATGATGGTTTTGTGGGTACCCGCAGTTAATCTCCTTGACAACTTGAGCTGCATCATGGATTTTACAAGACACTTAGAGGCGTATAAATGGTTTATATGTCATTTTGTAGCCTAGGAAGAAATTTATCCGACTTGTTAGTGCTCGTGGATTTGAAGAAGTGGGTAGCACTTGGAAGGAGTTGATCTAATCCTCACTATTTTAGGTTGTGTCTATCAACCAAGGTAAGAGAACCTATATTGTAGCCTTTGTTTTGTGAAGGAGATGAAAATATGCTTGTACTATGCAGATTGTATGGAGATGTCCTTAAGAAAACATGACCAATTTCCCATTATTCAAACTCAACAGAGATGTCACTACTAAATGATGGAAATTCTTTCATGACAAGGCTAACACTACTAAAGATATGGTATGATCCTAATTTGCTTTGTGCATTTTTGTAAATGGATTGTATTCTTTTGTTGACACACAATACAATGTAGGGGTATTATAGGTAGGATGAGTTAATTTGAAATGAATTTTGGGGTGGGAGATATTCAGACAAGACTAACCAGAATTTTCCAACTTCTTTGAGGACCTTTGCAAAACTTGAAAGACTCAAACAATAGAAATGCTTCAAAGAGGTTAAGGTGTTCCTTCAACCAGGATATGTGCATCAAATGGAAGCCCAGATCTGCACTCTTCCACACAATCTCTGATGATTTATCACAAAATCTTGAGTTAAATGAATCAACAAAGCATTTAGAAATTTCTATTCTATCAAACCTAAGGTACCCCCAAAGGTTTACAATCAAATCTATATCAAGGAAAGTAGAGTGAATTTAAATTTGTTTATCCCTTCATCAGATGAAAGCTCTTCGATTCTGGAATTGCAAATGCCACTAAGCTATTACTAGAATTAGATCTGCATGATCAAAAGGAAATTCCAAACACCAGATTGCAATAGGAGCAAGAAACACAAATTGAAAACATTCTGAAACATAAGTAAATGCAAATTTTACCAAGAGACAACACAAAATAATCTAGAACAACCAAATTTATCAGCAGGGGATGTTATAAGAACAATCTTAGAGCTTGTTAGTTGTTATACATCTGCAACAAACCTAACATGATAAAAATTTGATGCAAAAGGAGTTAAAATGGTTCCCAGTGTGGTTTCTCAAAGAATGGGATTCTTCCCAAATTTTTCGTGAAAATTCTAAGTTTCTTCGACCATTTGCATGACAAATTCATGCAATATATAACTTTTCACTCACTCACTCACTTTTCCCCTCAAATATTCCCTCCAAAAGTAGAATATTCGAAGCACCTTTTCTTTACAATATTTTTGGAAAATGACATTTAAAAAACTAGCAAAAATTTGTTAGTTGTTCTTTGAAACGATGAATCATTACACAAATTTCATCATTCTTCAAAGTGGAAACACGTTTTTCATTCCCCACGCATGTAGACCCCTTTCATTTCATGATTTCATCTTTTCCTTTCCCAATTTTTACTCTGCAACTTTGGATCTGATAATTCACATTTTTCACGAACTAGAGTAAAAATTTATTTGAAAAATGCCTTAGATTCACAAATTAAACCCCCAAATTGATTAATTCGAACCTGCAGGCCAAGACGACACAAATTGGTAAAATATTCGATGAAGATTGATGCAAAAACACATCTCCAAACTTCTTAGAGCTCAAATGGTGGCCAAATTGGTGAAATGCATAGCTACCATTGATTTGTTCCTCAACTTCAAATTTGAGCCCTTCACATGGTAGATTTGGGTAAAAACAGGCCTCAGCACATTGTTTTACCTTTTTACTACTTTTGGAAAATTTGCACAATTTCTTGATTTCCTTTGCCACTCTACCGATGAGATTTGAGCTTGACACGTGGCGCAATATGACTGGATACGGAGTCGCGGCTCAATTTTACACATTTTGCATCTCTCTGGAAAAAAGGAAAATGTTTCACTTTTCCTCCACCAGCCCGCACCTCCACTTCAAGTTTCTAAAGTGGATCCTAGCAGAACCCCGGGTCCCTTTATGTTTTTAACTCCTTTTCCCTTAAAGAGAAAAATTTTCACTTTTCCTCCGCCTTTGCCGCACGTCTAGTATTGCTTTCTCAAATGAATTTTGACTTTTTACCCTCGGGCTTGGGGTTAGTTTGATACTTTGAGTCATTTGACTACAAGAGGCAAAATTTCCAAGTTGCGCTAGATGGTCTGCCTCCTACCTCTTTGACTTTTCAAACTGCCATGTGTCACCACAACGCACCTTGAGGTGGTCCCAAAAATTTGATACCTTGAATGAGCGTGGGCTCGCCACATGTCCTATTCTAGTGAGATTTGTCTAAATGCTTGAAGCTTAGTAGAAGGCACCATGTGTCATACTCTAAGGAAGTCTCCTTTTGGCCATTGAAAAGTATAACTAAAATGCAAAGCAAGCGGAGGCTTCCATGTGTCATCCTGGTGCTTCTTTAAGATGGTGCCCAAAGCAGAGACCCTGAATGAGCGTGAGCTCACCACATGTCCTGTTCCACCAAACTGCTCCAACTACATAAAAAAATTGTCCAAGTCGGGCCAAGCAGCGGAAGCCTCCACGTGTCCTCCCGACGCTACTCCAAGGCCAAACCAAAAAGTAAATCTTCAAATGAGTGTCGTTCACCCACGTGGACATGATTTCTAAGTTGAGGCTTTTTATAGAATTTTTGAAGTGTTTAGCCGAGCCGTGTCCAACCAAAAGGTGCCACGTCCCCTGTAGATGCAAGGATGCAAATTTGACCGGAGAAACACCCGTCAAACCGTAAAATATAGAAAAACGACCATTTGAGCCTGGAAATGAAATTTCCTTCAAGGACAGAGAGTTTAGAAAGTTACAAGGCTCAAATACATTCCTCAGGGACATATCAACTCATTCTTCTTCAAGTATTTAAGGTAGAAATGAAAAGAATGAAAAATTCTAACTGTGGCAATAGAGGGAACAGGAAAATGTAAGTTTTGAAAGGACAGAGCACGGGGAACTCAAAATACGACCTTTTCCAGAGGAACAAAGAAACTAGGAGACAAATATGGACCCATACATGATCTTTGACCTAGGGGCAAACTAAAAATGGCAACAAAGACCAACCAAGCACAACATGGGGAAGGATAAAATGACAGAGGCCGTAAATCAATAAATTTTCAAGGGCACAAATGGGGCGAGACAATTTTGAGCACCAACAGGTTGTACGAGATTCCCACGGAAATCATTTTTTTCAAAGTCAATTCCCCATCATAAGGTGAACGGGAAGTGTAGTAGGAGGTAATCAATGGTCTCTTCAGTCTCCCTACACGATAAATAAAGAGTCAAACCTAAGAGCCCCACATATTTTATGTGGTCTTGTGTAAGACTTCCCTTATGAGAAACAAGGCAAGCAAAAGAACTGGACTTAAGAAAACAATCCTTATTCCAAAACTCACCAAACGGCCTTAAGAAGATTCTAGAAGAAGCTTGAGTTCACAATAACTTTCTAGCCAATTTTAACATTATATTTCCCACTTTTCACAATGACCAAATGGAGGATACCAACTTCAGAACCATAAAAGATTTTTTGATTGGCTAATCCAATACTAAGAGAATAGATGGAAGTTCTCAATAGAGTTACGTACGTGATGTCTTTCAAAGTGAATTGCAAGAGGCCATCAATTTCCAAATAATCCGCCTTAGATCCCCAAGGTATAGTAAGACAATTATGCCCATCTTTTAAGTGATGGATCATTTGTGAGGGGTGGGAGTCCATTTTAAGAGTCGAGACAAAAATATCCCTATTATTTATTTGATATTTCCCATAAAATGACGTGAGATAAAGAGTAATCTGGATTCCATAATAAAAGTCTAAATGTGGGACCATGATTTAACTGAATCCCATCAGCTCAATTTTAAAAGGGAAGATGGCCGTCGAAACATTTTAAGATATATTGAGGGATATGGGGTAATGATCGTATCCAAAATTCGAATAACAACACAGTCATAAACAAAATCCTTTTAAATCCAATCCCGGTTTATAAAGAACATATTGAGTCGTTCTAGTATGCATTCTGTCCCCAATCTTCGATTGGTCTAGGTGAACAAACTCTATTTGGGTTTACGGTATGCCAAATTATTATTACAAACAAATTGCATGAAACCTCTGTGTGGATTAGTTATTGTAAGAATTCCTCCTAGATTGTCTACGGGAGTCAAGATTGCATTGAAGTCGCCCACTACAAGGATATGTTCCTTTCTAAGGGATGAAATCTGGAAAATGCTATTCCAAGTTGATATTTTTGTGCAAAAATATTTGGTCCATACACGTCAATGAGCTTGAATTTTAATTAGGATCTTAGAGATTGAATAGGTGCATATTTTTCATTGATGGGATTGCCAAACTTGATTGAGTTGAACTTTACAAGGTTTCAAACTGATTTTGAAGGCTCTATACATGCACTCTAAACATTCATAAAAATCCATTCCAACTAGACCAATTTTTATTACATCTTCACAGCTTCCTTCACAAATAGTTTGGTTTCCTAAAAGAAAACAATATCTACTTGTTGAGAATAAATAGAACACCTTATAAGGCACTAGTTGTTAAGGGAATTCATGCCCCTAACGTTTTATGAAAGGAATTTCATTAGGACAGAGAGAGGCCACCTCCTCTCTTAAAACTACATTAAGAAGTAAGGACATCTTGAGTCCCAACCAAAATATCCTTAGCTTTTTCAGCTTTAGATTTCCACCCGTGTTTAATTTGGGAACCACAATCCACTGGTTTCAAAGTAAGATCATTTAGATGAATGGATTACCTCTCATTAAGCATTTTAATTTCATGTTCCACGTTAGAAATATTAATATTTGTATTGTCCATCCAATCATTTAACCCTTCAATTTTCTCTATTTCTCCTTCTTTTTAAGACCAATATGATAGTGGGGAAAATACAAAGTGAAGTCTTGGCTATACATTCAATTTCATGCAACATGGATGTTGGAGACATGCTCCATAACAACCTTATCTACAAGGGGTAGAGATCCCCAAAGAGGGGTAAAGTGTCTTCATGCTTACTCGGATGAGAGTACTTAATCATCAAATCCCGAGTAGTAGAGAGGCCATGCTTAGGGGAATTTCTATGGAGGAAGGCATCCCGAGGTCCATCCCGATTGGGAAAGAAAAGGATTGATTCCTTGGCAACCCAAAGAGTTTCTTCAATTTCAGATTAGGTATTTTCTCTTAATGTGTCCTAATTAAGGACATAAGAAGCAATTGCAAAGAATTTTTATCACAATCGATTGGTTGATTATGGTAACCACTAGAGGACCAAAGATGCATTAGTTTTAGAATGACATTTGAGAGATCTAGTGAAACACATAGATGGGAATAAGATGCAAGCATACCCTCTAGAAACTTTTATCAATCTGGATGACTTCCTCAATGCAGATTCTAATTTTCTTAAGGGTTTTGGCTCACTAGTATTCCCGCATAAGGACATAAAGTCATATGCAGATCGGTGTTGGAAATATTTATTCTTAAATGTATTGAAGTTTGGAATCCACGATTCAATAATAAAGCATCATTTGTAATATCCCTTTCCCATTCGAAGAACCTTAGCCCATTTTGTCTTTCTCGATGGCTAAGGAAGAAATGCAAGGGGAACTTAAGTTATGATAGTTTATTATAAAGTGCAAAAAGTAAAAAAATAAAATAAAATGTTATAAAGCACATATAATAAATTATTATGAACTTAATAATAAATAAAAATATAAAAAAGGAAAAAGACATTAGCAAGAGTTATTTATTGAAGAGAAAATGCAACTTGCGTAGGAGAGAAAAGCAAGTAGGGGAAAGTATTAAATAAGGGGAAAATTTTGACTTGATGTGAGAGGCCATTTGCACACTATTCTTCTATTTAAACAAATTTACATGCTTGAGTGACCTCAGTTGTTTATTCTCCAAATTGTCGCTTTTGGTACTGTGTTTGAGGCAAGTTTTTGCATATTTTTTATTAATTATTTCCAGCCTCTTTTGTGTTATGAATTTGGTTTTATCTATGTATTTGGGCTTCATAAATTTAATAGATCAGTTTATGATGAAAATGGCTTGGTTTACCTCATGATTTTGTTAAGCTTAATACTCTACCCGAGTCAAATTTTCTAGGGATAAATCAGATCTGCATTAATAAAATATTGAATATTCCTTATAAACTTCATTTGGTGAGTGGGGTTTTCCTAAAATCCTTTTGGGGTTGCAAAGTGTCCATTTGGGGACATTACAGCGGTATCAAAGTGATGATTCTCTGAGCCTATGAAGGAGAAATGTATATTTGAAGAAGACTATGGAAGAGGATGATTAGAGACCTCCTCCTACAAATAAAATGAGCTACTTGAATGAATTTTTCTCTAGAGGCAACAAGCAATAGCAAATTTTTTGGTTGGATACTAAGAGAGATCTAAGAGACTCTTTCCTATGAGCCATTTCTGATTTGAGCAGATCTATATAAGGGATGAGTACTACTAGACCAAATTCTCAAGGAAATCAAGGCAACAAGTGGTGAAGGAAGCTCTAATGGACCAGTTAGAACATCAACCAAGCCTCCACATCAATTTTTCGAACCAAGTTTCTCCAAAAGGAGGAACAACCAGCTGAGGATGATGACATGGAGACATGGGGTAAAGAGTATGCAACACTCAGTTCCAAGGTAAGAGCTATGTTGACCTTTGAAGAATTTTGTGAGCTGAAAGATAGTAAAGGCATTAGAAAAAATAGAAAATATCAACAGGAGAAAAGTACCATGCAAAAAGTGGAGAAAAATCTGCCCATAGAGTATTCCACCATGCCAAATGAAGAAGAAGAAGCTTCTAGAGAGAAAGGTATGACTTCCATTGAGCAAAATATTTGTATTAGTGAGGAAGGCAAAGAGGAACAAACAATACTTGATGGATGCAGAATTGGAAAAGATGTTGCAGTCCTAAAGAATGAGTCATTGTCATATGGGATGGATTTACCAAACCATAGTATTGGTGGGCTTGAGATTGGGAAAGGTGTTGATTCTTGTTTTCTATATGAAATCATGAGTGGTAATGCTGTTTTGGAGGTTTCATATCAACAACCGAAGGTAAACACTTTGATGATCTTCTCTATAAGGAGGTTAGTATTAGAAATGTTCCATTGTAGCTTCTTCATACTGTGTTATTATAGTTGTTCTATCATGATGGTATTCAACATATTATAGACAAGAATGATAAGAATTTTGTGCAACAAAGTAAAGTTAATTTAAATACAAATAATGATGAATATCTTGATGGTACTCAAGGTCCGAAGGAATGAACATGTGTCAAATTTATTGTTGCATATCAAATCATTTCAGATTTGCTTTCTTCATGAGAAGTATGGTAATACAAAGTGTAATATGGAGCATGTGGATCCTCTGTTCCAATTTCATGATTGTGGGCATTATGAGAGCTACATATTTTGGCAAGAGCTCTCTCATTTGACAAGTACAGTGCAAGGATTTTGGATCACTTTAGCATGTTTTGTCTCGTGCACTTGGCACTTGAACTGATGAGTTACAATTGCTTGAGGGCAAGCAATTTTGGGAAATGTGGATTGTAATATACCCTTCCTATTTGAAGACGCTTAGCCCATTTTGTCTCCCTGACAGATAAGAAATAAATATAAGGGGAATTCAAGTTATGATATTTTATTATAAAGTGCAAAAATAAAAAATAAAGGAAAATATTATAAATCACTTATGATAAATTATTATGAACTTAATAATAAATAAAAATAGAAAAAGGATAAAAGACATTAGCAAGGGTTATTTATTCAAGGGAAAAATGTGACTTTCCTAGGAGAGAAAAGCAAGTGGGAGAAAGTATTAAATAAGGGGAAAATTATGATTGCATGTGAGAGTGGCCATTTGGGCCCTATTCTTCTATTTAAGCAAGTCTATTTACTTGAAGATACATCACTCGCTTATTCTCCAATTAGTAATTTTTATGTTGAGCATTTTTCTTGCATCTTCACTCTTGAAAACAAAACCCTCCAAGAGATCTAGAGAAGGATGAAACCCCTTCCTCTAGCTGAGAGGATTCTCCACCCTGGAGTTTCCATTGTGGATCATTAGGTTGTAGTATATTTTCGGTATTTTCCAACAAATTGAAGACTATAAAGTAGTAGATTTTATCGAGGGTTCAAGAGGAAAATTGCTATTATTTTCTATCCCATTTTTCTAGATGGAGCGACCACCTAAAGATTTTATCTAGGTTGTTTAGAGGTTTATTCGAATCTATTTTCAATTACAGAAATTATCCCGCTTTATTTTTTATAGATCAAAATCCCCATTTTTCAGAATTTTTAGAGTTGAGGAAGTGCCATTTTATTGTTGTGTCTGAGGCAAGGTTATGAATAATTTTAATTAATGATTTTCATCCTATTTTGGGTTTTGAATCTACTTTTATCTGTGTATTTTGGCTTCATATATTTAACGGATCAGTTTATGATGGAAAAGGCTTGATTTATCTCTTGATTTCTTTAATCTTAATACTTAGCCCTAGTCACATTTTCATGGAATAAATCAGATCTGCATTAATAAATTTCTTGAATATTCCTTATAAATTGCATTTGGTGAGGGGGTGTGCCTAAAATCCCTTTGGGGTTTCAAAGTGTCCATTTGGGGACATTACATCATCATCTAATCGTCATATTTCATTGTAATGATTTCATTCGCGATGATTTGTATCCTTAAAAATTATCGTGGAAAAACCTTTCAAAATTAAGTGGAGAGAGACCTTCAGGCACTAGGAATCATTACATCAATTTACAATGGCCGCGATTGTAAGCCATTTTCACACATGTTTACCAATTAGGGTGAGCTTCCTTAGCACTTTGGTATCCACCACGACCTCATTTAATACATCCAAAAAAATATATCCGACATCCCCCATCTCTAGATTAGTTTGATCATCATCCTAGACATGCAATGCCATAGAAGTGAAAGGGCCCAATTCATTGATGTTCCACCCAAAGTGATTCATGCTTCAACTCTTACTCACCAAATTTCATATTGTGAGTGACCTCATTTACCATATAGCCTATACTTATTACCTATTATTACCCCGTATATATATGAGTATGTGTATATATACATAAATATATGTATGTATATACTTATATATACATATAATGGGTAACAATATTATATGCTTCTACGATTTAATTAATCTAATACTATATTAGTTTTCTCAATATTATTTAATTACTACTTCTTAGTTTCTCTTACAAACTTTTGTAATAATTATTTTTAAGGACTTCATTCCTTTTTGCATATTCTTTATGGGTTAAGAAGAGTATTATACTATTTGTAAATATAAATGTGATAATGATTTAATTAATCCTAGCAATAGTATATTGACATAGAATTTTATTCCATCCAAATTTATTTTAAAGAGGAGAGAGAAGTTATATATAAATATATAAATATATAAATTCAATACATTTTTAATAGTTATAATTATTAAAGAGAATTAAAAAAGAATCCTTTCAAACTATAAAAGAGGTCTCTATATCATAAATAAGTTTTTAAATTTTGGTGATTAATTGAAAAATTATTGTGTACTCTTATATAATTATTAATTTTAGGTCGAATATAGAAGAGTATTAACACAAATAATGATCTTAATAGGCCATGTTTACAAATCAAATAGTTTCCATACCAATTTAATCGATCATAAGATTAAATTAAGAGAGAGATAAAATAATAATAGATAAAAAAAGAATGACTATATGCCCAAAAACCCAAATATAATATATAATGACTCCATAAATATAACCTCAAAGATCAAATGTTTGACCCATTCGCCACTTGAATGATACATTGCAAGTAATACAAATAATCTAATTTTTGGTTATATCTTAAACTTTAAACATTTGACGCATTCACCACTTGATAAATTGCAAGCTATGCAAGTAATCTAATTTTTGTTATATCTAAATGATTGTAGTCATCAAGTTCATGTATTTTAATATCTAGTCAAACTTCACTATAGAAGTCATTTTCTTGAGAAAACATAGGCGTGCTTTGAGAAAAAAACAAGATATCTCATCCAAAATTGTTTTCTTAATATAATGCAACACGAATGTATAAAACACATTTGAATGGCCTTGGTATAAGTACCTAGTAATATACTAGCTATTGTCGGTTTTAGTCTATACTCTAGTAGATTGGGTAAATTCTAATCTTAATTAGATCAAATAAAAATATATTTATGAATATTTAAAGTTTTTAAAGAGATCGAAAAGGTCTAGGTTAGGAATCATTTGAAAAGGAAACATGCTAATATAAACATATTTGTGTTTAAAAAATACCCACATGACCACCGTCCTAATGCAATTTTATTCCTTTGTAAGCGAGACCCAAAACGGTTTATTTAGCAAATATATTAAAGAAAGCAACACAACAATAACATATTTTCATAGTTTACTATTTTGTTTATTACCATCATATAGGAAATAAAAGTAGATTTGTAGTATATTTGGTAGCGACGTAATCCTTCATTAAATTCTTATTCTAATGATCATGACCTTGTTCTTGTTAAACATTCTTTCAACGAAATTGCCTATAATTCTTCATAGTCGCTTCAAATCCATCCTAGAAGAATGGAAAAATAGTTTGTCAAATAAATTGAATTTTTTTATATTTATAAATATAATTTATTTCAATAAAATTTCAAAAGAAGAGTAACAACCCAAAAGTAGAAGTTACATTCTTTTAAAGTTTATTGACTCAAAACTAATATTCCTCAAGATTCATCTTGACAACTATCATAATAAATATTATATGTATATATGTATATTTTTGTTCACTACATATAAACATAATAATTTAGTTTTTCAATAATCAATGTTGATGTGAAGAGTTAGAAAAGACCAATTACACTCTTTAGTTCATGACTATTTAATTCTAGATGTGCAAAACCAATAATTTATGTCACCTTTATAAGAATAATTTTCTTAGAATTTATAATTGTTCATATGACGATCTTACCAACCTCGTTAAATTCTCTAGATATATGTGTTACTACACAATTTGGATGTTCCTCTTTGGTGCATATTTACATTACTTATACAACTCAATAAATCCCTATTCTAGATATGATCATCTAGTCATTTCTACACATCTTCATAGCACTTCAAATTTATTTCATTATGCACCTTCATGTTATAAATACCTTGGGATGTTACACTTTTATATAGAAATAAGACTATATATCAACTCAAGAAAGTGTAGTTGTAAACTTCATATTTGATAGTATTTTCTTTCAATATGAATTTATTTCACCCTATCTACCATATTAATTGATGTCCAATTAAAGAATTTGTTTATGTAAAAAAATACAACGAAGTTTGTTCAAGATAAAATTTACATGTCGCTCATGTTACCAATCAATATAGGGTCTTTATTATTCATGATTGTTCATACATCACCTATTTCCTCACAATTACTTTAGCGTAACAATAAAAAGGTGGCCTACAAAGTGCTACAAGAAGCAAGCAATATGGTTGGGTTTCAAACCTTGAACCTATTGGATTTTTCACTATTGTTATTTCATCCTTGTATGTATAAATTCCACTTATGTGAATAATGTAAGTGATATTGAG
Source organism: Taxus wallichiana var. yunnanensis (assembly GCA_018340775.1). Classification (NCBI taxonomy): domain Eukaryota; kingdom Viridiplantae; phylum Streptophyta; class Pinopsida; order Cupressales; family Taxaceae; genus Taxus; species Taxus wallichiana. The sequence continues at coordinate 474,095,503 of CM031242.1, read as the reverse complement.
ATGATAAAGTGGAGCACATATAGAAAATATTATTTGGGCAGAACCATCGAAGTCATTCATGTCTTCATCTCATCTAACAAATTAAATGACATCTAATTTATTACATTGATGTGAAAAAACTAAAATAAAATTTTAGAAAAACCCATTTTATGGAAGTTGTCAAGTTATCGCCACTTGAAAGAATGTGTCGGATGTCAAGGACAATTTTCCATGGCGTAAAAGCATGGATGACCCCCATGGATGGAGAACGTGGAAATTGTTTCTTCTCTAGCTGCAAAAGAGGAAGAAGGCTTGTTTTATTCAATTTTATTAGATACTGCTGTCAAAGTGTAGAGTATTTTGGATTTCAAATGTGTAGAATCCATTGGAACTCACCACAACATGTCCAATTTCACGGTTGTAGAGCTTGATAATTTTCTTTTCATCAGTTCTACGAGACTATATAGGTAATGTGTGGAGGAGGCTCAAGGTCACCTAATACCATGTTCTCATATTCAATGATCCACTAAGGTGAAGATGCATAATTTATAATAAAATAATCTATTATTTTTCTTTGTTTTGCATTTTTGTATGTTAAAGAGGCTACATTTTTTCGACATTGGTTGATGGTGATTATGTCAATTCATTGGTCCATTGTATGAGATGCATTAAAACACTACAGAGAGTTAGGATTTTTTTTTGTTTAAAAGGAATTTGGGTGTCTTGACACCATGGAAAAATATTTTTCATTCAAGGATAAGATAATTATGTTGATTCTTGGGAAAACATTTTTTTCTATTATTTAAATCTATAATATATTATAACATCTACCTGCCGCTCATATGTCCAACTATTAGAGTGCATAAATTATCAATCATTGTTTTTATACATCTTTTTTTCCTACAATTACTTGATTTTACAACATAAAATAGGGGCTACATAGTGCTACAAGAAGTGAGCATTTTGGTTAGGTTTTGAGCCTAGAAACTATTGGATTTTACCTCTTTATGCACAAATTGAACACACATTAATAGAGAGATTGAGATGATAAATTTGAGAACATATAACATATATTATTTGGAGAGGAATAAGCATGGTACATACAAGTATTTAATTCATGCCTTTTTATTTCCAACTTTCCATAAATGTCTTTGTTTTATCCGACAAATTAAACACCCTTGAATCAAAATCCTTGACTCATTTAAAAATCAAAACATAAAAAGACCATTTTATTCTATTGGTCATTGAAAAATGATGTCATCATAATTTTTGATGAGGGAGACACTAATTATTACACTCGATAGCTAGAGAGAAACTTTGATCATAAATATGCATAAAATTAGAACCCTTGTTTACCGATCTAATCTATATATCCTTGTCTCTAAAGTTTCCCATGTAACATGCAAGAAAACTCCCCTTACATTTACGTGTGTTCTAACTACCCAAAAATAAAAAGGGCTTAAATTTAACAACTATTGACAATGGTAATATTGATCAACCAATATTTACATTTTGAGATATCTCCAAAATATGTTGCCTTAATGATTTCTACACCACACACCCTTTATCTCACAAACTATTGACAAAAATGACACATGATTGTAGGAAAGGGTAGTTTCACATTGGTTCTCCATGGTCTTTTCACTTCCCTTGGAATTTTCCTCCCTCAAATCCCTTCATTATCACCGAATCACAACACCCTTATGTGTACACAAGTGCATATACTTGAGCTCACGGTGTGATTGGATAACATGGGTACTATCTCCAAGTTTTGGGACTTGCTACTTGAGATAGACCTCCAGAGAGTTGGTTCTTGCTCCTAAACTACCTGCCACAATCTACTCTAATGCAGGAAAAAAATTCTTTCCTAATCTAACTTTCCAAGGACCAAGGAGAGAGAATGCATGAAAATGAAAGCCTACACTAAAGTGGTGATACACTAGAAAAGGAGGGGTGTGAGAGTAGTCTTCCAATGTGTGAGATACATAAGCAAAGTGCACACTAGAAGGGGTGATGATAGTTCTCCACAATCTAGCAAAATGCATTCACAACAACATCTCAAACATACACAATGATAATGGATCCCTGCAAGAGCATAAAAATAGACACAATATTCTTGTAATGAAGGTTGAAAGGGCAAGAAGAGTGCAAACAAACACAGCAGGGGAAGATACATCCACAAACTTGTATTTTATTGCTTCATGATATGTCCAATTCAATCAATTACAAGATAAGGGTCTGAATCACCATGTAAGGAGTACACTACAAGGGCCTGCAACACATTGGCTTTACAAATAAATTTTGATAGAGCTTTGCTACAACTAAAAATTCCCTTTTATAATGAGCCCAACATTCCAATTTATAGGAAAATGACAAGAGAGAGAGAGAAAGGGAAAATGGAAATCCCAAAATCTGTCCTTCAACCACTTGTAAGAGGCACTAAATAGAGTGAAATGATTGTATGTTACTTGCAAAAGGATCCCCTTATTGTCCCAGTTGCTGCAGCAGAGAAGGAACGATGACCATGCCTCTTAATTGCACTCGCAACTACCAAATAAAACACTGTCATGAACCTGGCCACGTTTTATAAAAACAACCCATATATTTCTCATAAAATATGAAATTTATTGATTTCTATTCCTCGGGATTGAAGCCATGATTCCAACGGTAACAATTTTGTGTGATTTCATTGAGAAATGCAAAAGTTTTGGCCTTTTCAAAGTGCGAAAGGCTATTTTGGGTCTCAAAGTTTTCATTCATTTAACGAGAATGAGAATTAATTGAATGGAGCTGAATATATTTATTTTATTTAAATTTATCGACCCTCATTAAAATCGTGCTCGCTCCATAAAGTCCAATTTTATAAAAATCAGAGCTCGAGTCAAAAGTTATGGCCGTTTGAAGTTCGGGAGGTCAAACTTTGACTTTTCTCTTTCTTTGCGCTATTTCACTAAATCAGTCCTCGTGTCCTGGATGTCCTGACACATTCTTCCACATTGGCTGATTTAGGCCTCCTTGTGCAGATATTTCACCCTTTCGAGTCCCATGCATCCTGCGCGTACTTTTGTCCCGACTGTCCCAGATGAAAATCTCCGCACCACCCGCAATAGACTGACTTGCGGAAAATTGCCTCGATTCGCATACCGTGCGTACCTTTGTCCCATCTTTCCCGTGCGTCCCTATGTCCAAACTATCCTAGGGACTGCCTAGGACAAAATGTCTGATTTAGTCGATTCCTTTGTATTTCAGCCCCAAACTTGGTACGATGAACCTTGGTACAACCCGCAACCTCTAGACCCGCAATGCATTAAAACAAGCCTACGACTTCATTTTTGGATTTTTTCAAATTTTTGCTAACTTGTTGGATTTTTCCTTGGATGGGGAAGTTAGAGAGATACCAAAGGGACCCCAAAACATGATTTTGGGCCTTGAATCAATTCTACTTACTCGGAACGAAGAATTTGGTACATGTTATCAAAATTACCTTGAGGGGTGAATTTTGGATAACACCTTCTTCATCACCCGTCGTCCTTTTTCTCTTTCTTGTTTTCCTCTATCAAGTTTTACTTTTTTAATGCATCCCCATTAGTGTTTCAATTGCACATTTCATGTGTGATTTCTATTTTAGCATCTTTAGGTGGTCCCAAATGTTAACAATGATGGAATTTGATATGGGCTTGACATTGAACCACTTTCCTTCTCGCAACCTCCATATTCATCTTAGAAAAATATTTTCAGAAACCTAGACTTGTAGAGCATCCTTTCGATATATTTTCCATGAGTGTAAGACATGTTAATGTTAAAATTTATTAATCTTGAGCCATAAAAGATGGTATAAATTTCCATTTTAATTTCTCCTCTATTCGACCTAGATTTCCTTTATTTACATTGAATGGTATATTGGGCGCCATTTTTTTGAATTCTCCTTTGAGAGGGAAAGATAATTAATCATTATAAAATATATTTCTTATATATACTTGAAAAATTGAGGAAGCAAAAGGATATAGAGTGTTGAAAAGACACAAAGCATATAATAAAGAAAATCATAAAGAATCAACAGTGTAGAGAAGGAGAACTTTCTATAATTAGACTTGCTATAACAAAAAGAGAGATGTGTGTGTGTGTGCACAATAGAGTAGAGAATGAAAATAGAGAAGAGTACAACAACATACAAAGTATTACAACATTCCAATTTTTATTTTTAAATAAGAAGAAAAACTGCAGCAGTATACAGAGAAAATTAAGTAGCAACTCAAGGAAGTTTTTGTATTACATTGTTATTTGATTTAATATAATTATATCTTGTGTTTTCTAGGTTTTTATTTGCATCCATTGCTTTTTCTCGTTTTATTGGCATACATTTTTCCAATAGTTTGGTATAAGAGAAAGAATTGTTGGGGTTTGACTGATGGATCGTAATAGTGGTAACTCTTAGCACCAAATTTCAATATGTGATGAAAAAACTATGACATATGGTGCATAAAAATTAAAACTTTATTCTCTTCTCAAGAAATGTGGGAACTAGTAGAAGGTAGATATAGAGAGACTTTATACCAAGCAACATACAATGCTCCCACACAATCAAAAAGAACCTTGTGAAGGAAAACATAAATAAGGATGCCAAAGAATTGAGTTACATTGAAAATGCAGTGATTGATATAGGTTTGTCAAGGATAGAATAGCTAAACATTCCAAAAAAGCATGAAATATTTTACAATATAACTATCAAGGAAGTTACAAGGTGAAGCTAGTGAGATTGTGTATGTTAAGGAGACATTTTAAGACTCGTTGATGAAGGAATCCAAACCCATGAATGGTTTTCATAAGGACAATGACTATTGTAAATAAAATGAAGACAAATGGAGATTTTTTTGAATAACATCGATCATATAGAAGGTATTGAGGAGTCTTCCAACTAGATTGGATCAGGTTGTTGTAGTAATAGAAGAGTCCAAGGACTTGAAACAAATGATGATGGATGAATTAATGGGTTCCTTGCAAACCTATGAATAAAGGATTAATAGGACAACCATCACCTCTAATGAAAAAGCCTTCAATACAACCATGACTATGAGAGGTAGGGGAAATGATCCTATAATAGAGGAAGAGAAATAATTTACAACCACCAAGAAGGTGGAAGGCCTAATGATCAAGATCAATATGGAAGAGAAATTGAAAGGAAAAAAATCACTTCTAGAGGTGGTTCCACACTAATGTATGATAAATGAAACATTCAATGTTGTTATTAAGTTGGACACTATGCCGGAAAAGTAGGAAGAAATATTCTGATATTAAAATTCATAATGAAATTTATCCTAATACAAAATAGGATGAACCAGAAAAGCATGAAAAGGGTGGAAATTTGTTTCTAACATGCAATATTATTGAGCAAAAACAATAAAAAAATATGGTAGTTAGATAGTGCATATAGCAACCAAATGTGTGGTAACAAGGGAATTTTCAACAATATAGATGAATCCATCAAATTGAAGGTAAATATGCAAAAAAATGACAATGCTCCTATAATGGGAAAAGGAAGCATATCTATTCTCACCGAGAAAACAGCTAAAAGGTAGATTCAATATATCTTCTATGTGTCAAAGTTGAAGTATAAACTTCTAAGTATTGGACAACTTATCTAGAAAGGATATAAGGTGAGATTTGAAAAGGAGAACGCATAACTTATGATAGAAGTGGAAGCAATAAGTAGTTTTCAAGAGTGACGATGACAAATGTAGACACCAAAATTTGGTCACACTCCCCTTGGTCCCCTTTCGAATAACCAACGTAAGCACATTCACCTAACCATGACCCTTATCCCCATCATTAATATTAATTTAGTTATTTACAATAAAATTAATACCCATCCTCACCCCATTTAATATTTTAACTTAGTTACTTTAATTAAATGGATGCACACCTCACCTAGACACCTCGCCATAGACCTATTCATAGCATGTTTCCATAAATGAATAAGACTTACTTCAACCCTAAAAATCAACGCCTATTATTCCTGTAACCACCTTCTCACTAATAAAAACATAACGTCCATTCTCGATCCAAAAATACGTGGACAAACCTGGCCCTAATGCTTGCAAGATCTGGTATTTTTAGCAAACCAAGGGAATCTCACCTTAACTAATGCCACCATCCCTAAACTAATGTCGGTCAACTAGAACCATTTATTCACTTTAGGAACCTTGTGGGAAAGGTTGGCACATTCTGAATTGAGGAGAGGAGAAGAGATTTGCATGTAAGTAGAACCAAAGTATTTCCACACCTAAATACATCCATAGCCAGCACTAGGATAGATCCAGAGGTATTTCACTCATAGAAACATTCCGAGAAACACTTTGTTGTGGTACCAAACATCATTCCTTTGATCAACCGTCATCACCATCCAGCCATTTGAACCTACACCATAGTAAGTACACTTTTAACCTGCATCATCTATTTCTACTTCAGTCTATTGAGTTCTTCTATTGTGGTTATCCATTTCCAATTGCACCCTCACTCCCCTACCATTTTACTTTCCTGTAAAATCAACCATTCCTCCACCCACACCATTAAATCACCTATATCCAACTGTTACACATCTCTGAGTATAACTAAGATTCCTATAGACCTCTCCACCCCCCCTTTTGTCTCCGTTTAACCTCAGATCAACCTCTACAACTAGATATTTTTGAGTTTTATCATCCCACCTCTACGAACGTTAGCTACCCATGACCATCATTGGTTCTACCTAACCATGATCATTCATACCCGACCTTGACGCCGCCTCTATGCCTTCCAACACTGTAAACTAAAGAACCACCTACCTACCAACACAACCTAAATACCTTACCCAACCTCGCTAAGACCTTGTCTCGTGACCCGCGCACCACCTTAACAACCTCGCAACCTGACTCCGAATACCTTTACCCACATATTTTTAGTGTTTAATTGGATCTATGCTAATAGTGATCTAAGGTACCTAAATCAGAATACTAGCACTAGATTCATTTATGTACATATTTCAGTTATTTCATAATTGTTTTATAAAAAAATACATTGACAACCTTCTAGGGCGTATCACACTTCCCAAATCTAGCATACACTAAGTAGTCCACTGTCCAATACTATTTAACTTTTATTTGGTGGTATTGTTTTATATTTCGTAGTTTCTCCTACCAAAAGGAAGCTCTCACAATGTGGATCGATCAAGAATTCGAGAACACACGCATCAACCTCTAACCAACCAACACAATGTATTTCCTCCTCATCCCATAACATTATCTATTTCATCACACTCCAAAATGTAAAAAAATAGTGAAACATTTTGGGACGCCCGATGGGACCCATTAGGGGTTCAGTTGTATTTATTCATTTCTAAGTGAAAGTTGTGTGTTTGTTTCCATTCATAAAGCTTACACATTAATTTTTTCTTCTCTGAAATCATTCTTCCTCTCTTTATTGTCTAAAAACAATCATGTTTTTGGTGCTTTAAAAAGAACACATTCTTCTTTCTTTTTTTGCATTGCATTAGTGAAAGAGCATTCCTCTTCCTATTCATCACTTGCTACATCGAAAATAATATTTTGATTTGGGTTTTTAAAACACTTGCATTGCATTCTGATTTGCTACATTTTTAGTTCACATTAAAATGAGGGCAACCTATATGCTAGAAGTCATGCCCAGCTGATGGTTAACACAATTGAACCATAGAAGCACTCTCTTGTTCTTTTACCAACACTTTGCAAAAATTTGAATATACACATTTTATTAAACAATATCTTACCTAGGAACGCCTGTCAACGATCACATGATTAGAGGATTGGCAGGTTCTCCCCAGCTGGTTATCTCTGTCCAGTGGCCCATCACAGAGCACCCCCTACCATAACATAACCTGAAACCTCACCTTTTAGACATCCTTCTTTGTAGGATGCCTTCCCAACCAAAAATTTTATTTTGAATTCACATGGTCAGTTCTAAATAGCATAAGCTAAACAAACATAATAAAATCACTCTTAGGATCATGTTTTTCTTATTTTTTCTTCTTGACTTGTGTTTTGAGGTGTGAGACTACGAATCTACATTATTATTCTTCTTTGCACACTCCATTATTGTAGTAGAAGTATTTTGACTTTATTTGAATGTGCCAGACCCCATCTTTCATTCTCATATTCCTGAGTTTGACTCTTCACTTGATTTAAATTCACAAAATCTAGTTTCTTCATCACTCTCTCATTTCACAGTAACCGATGTTGGTCTAGTCACCGTCATATCTTCACATCTCGATTGTCATCGATTAAACAAAACCAATTTCGACTTCTGCTTTCTAGTTATTTTTCCTAGAATAGCCTTCATCACTCCTGTTCTATTTTATTTTTGGCCCTCAGGGTACCATCCTACTCCCCTATGTTGATATTTCTTTCATACACGTTTCCCCATTTACATATTCATCAATCTTGTTTCACTTCAAACTGGTGTTTTTCCATAGTAACTTGACATCGCTTTCTCTAACCGAAATCAGTTCCCCATTAACCATCACCGGTTAGCCTAACCGACGTCGCTAATGTCTGGTTTGGTTTTCAAAATTCAAACCTTGACCAAATTCTCCCTCCTAGCCTCATTTTTTCTTTGGTCCTGTTGTTTTCTGTGTCATTTATAGAATATAGTCTTTCCAGTCAACACTTACTCACATGGTGTTGACTCACAGCCAAACTAACGCTCTTATATTCCATGTCAGTCATCAACCAATCCCACCTAGTCCTTCACCACCTTTTGTCCTGTCACCCATGGATCCAACCCTAGCTACCACCATTTCTACAGGTGACGAGGAGTTCACATGAATCCTCGATTAGGATACCGCAACATTATAATTCTACCTTTCCCACTCTTCCACTTGGGATTCCTTAGGTTAATTGATATATGAAATTCCCGTATCCATCTCTCCTACCCTTATCCCCACTTCGCATCAGCCCCTACTAGTTTGGTGTTACCTTCACCTACTTTATTCCCGAAAGATTTTCACAACTACGCCCCTCACTTGATATGATCACTGCATCTACAACATCAGTCACACACGTAGTATCTGTTGTTCCTTCATTAACCACCCAAACCATAACCCCATCCACACCCATTATCTCACATATACCAATTGTAACACAACCACCCATGGTGTCGGTGACCCCTACCCCATTCTAGAATCTTTTCCTCTCCATCTCACAGTCTCTACCCCCAATCACTACTAGATTCATTGCAACTACCCCACCTACATATACATATTATCAACAACCCCTATCTCATCCATCATTCATTTTGGATATATGCCCTCTATGTCGGTCCCCTATTCTCAACCTTCCTATTTGGCATCACCATACATTGGAATGCCACCCACATCACATGTTCAACACTAGACCTCTTACGCCATTGGAGGTTCCCTTATATCATAACCTACTAATGACCTCATCAAATTAATGATGGAAAGGATACAGACACTATAAGCATTGGTTTCTCGCTCACACAATTCTCTCACCTATAATGAAATCTGCAATGAGTTTATTCATCCATCCATTCCTATTCACCCATACCCATGTACATTGGGAAATGCCAAAATTAAACCACTTCAATAGTAAAGAACATCTCGTAACAACATTTGCGTCTTTCAAACATGGGTGTTACCTAATCGTCCATTATGACGCTTTACTCCTATGGACCTTCCCAATGTCCCTGATAGGACCTACATTGGACTGGTACAGTGGGCTACCCAGATATTCCATCCACTCATTTAATCAAGTAGCCCAAGCCTTCTTAAACCACTTCTCAATCAACATTGTCAAGAAATTCACCATGAATGATCTTTACTCCACGTGATAGAATGATGACGAGTATATCACTGACTTTTTCACTCGTTGGCGCGGCCTAATTAACCAACTCACATTTCAATTACCTCAAACTGAGCTCATAGAGTTGTTTACTTAGGCTTGTGCTAGAAACATTTCACCAACCCTTTAGGTGCAGACCTTCTGCACCTTTGACAAGGCATTCACCATGGCACGAAAATTTGAGATTCATGCAATCAAAGAGAAGAAAATTCAGCTATGTAACAAGAACACCACATTCAAATCGAATGATTATTTTTCATCTTTGAAACACCGAACAACTAGTCGAAACCCAAAGGATCTACCAATGTTGTGGTTCTCAAGGTTGGACCCTCTCACCATTAAAACCAAGCCAAAACTTCTGCTAATCTCTTTCCGTCCAAACTTTCCAATTCAGACAAGAACAATGAAAGTACACCCCAATAGGGGAACCATATTCTTCTGTTTTGGAAAAACTTATTAAGGCTGGTGCCATTACCCTTCCACCTATAAAACCACACACTGGTTTTGACCCTGATCGCCCCATGCCCATGTGGTATAAAGAACATGACTTTTGTAACTATCATCGTGTCAAAGGTCATAGCAATGGTAACTACATCACCTTCAAGAATATCATCCAAGAAATGTTAGACAACAAAGATCTAGTCTTGGATAACCCAAATGCACCCACTAACCAAAACCTACATATCTTCAAAAACCATTCCCTAATCATGCCCCATCTTCCAACCAAACTGGTCATACTTTAATTAATGATAGTAATGTCCGTGAGATCCACACTACTTTTGAAGACGTATCAGATCCTTCCATAAAAATCTCTAAGCCCAAGTTCCCCTACCTGCACATGAACCTATTTCATCTACGCCTCTACCCACAGAGAGGAACCCCATTCTTTTTTTTTCTACACCCGTCAAAGATCCCATTATTAGCGCTCCACCTATGGCCTCTCAAATTACGGGCAATCATCGCAGTAGCACGTCTTCTACTCATAGGGGACACATGTCCACTCCCTACACCATCACAAGGAGATTCCACCTCATCTAGACCATCATCTCCTCTACCCATAAAGGGTCCTGTAGAAACACCATTTCCTTTAGATGACCATTCTTCATCGGACTTCCAAGATCCTACTGATATGCTTTTGGATCTCTTACCCACAGATTCTGAGGCTAGCCATTTCCCTATTTCTCAAACACATTTTATGGGGATTGCTACTCGATCCACATCAACCCCGCTTACAACAGTACCTTTTTCACACTTGGCTGATCTCCTAGATTATGTTGATAGAGCCTTACTTTGGGGACGTCTTCTACTTCCTACTTCAACCCAAATGCAACTGTCACTCACCGACACCTCCACAATCTATCCAAAAATGTTTCAAGAGACCAAATGAAAAAAAAAGCATGACTATTTGAACACATTCCATGTCATCTCCCGTAATCCAACACACACCTCTTCCCATAACCCAACACACACATTACCCAAACATATACCCATGCGTATATACTCTCCCTTACCTAAACCCGTCACTACCTTAGGGATTGTGCCGACATCGAACCTTACTCACCCACCTATCAAATTAGATTTAGCCACATCTTCCTAGACCAACTCTAAACTTATTCATTCCCCTAAAAGGAACACCCAACCTTATAGGCCTCATACACAAACCTCTCCTACCACACTTTGTTGTCACCTTCACCCCTTCGTCCATCCAAGGACCTTACCCCACAACCCTAGCCAAACAACCTTCTTCCACTAGTAAACCAGAATGCAAAGCATCTCACATACTCATCACGACCATATAACATAACCAAGTGATCCACACTACCCCCGCCATCACCCGTGACCTTATTACCACCCATACCATCACTACCTTCCATAATTTCTTCACTAGCCGTGACATTCTCCTCTCTTCCACTCACACCTTCTACCTAACCACTACCGACCACCTCCACCGCAACTTGGTTGCCCCGTGGGTAACCCATCCTCTTCCACCATCTACTTTTCCTTCTACATCTTGTACTCCCGTGTCACCTTTACCCAAGAAGATGGAACCTAAAGATAAGAATCTGCTACCCTCCAATAAAGTATTCAAACCAACCAAACCTTCTATCGCTGGCTCTTCTACCCCACCTTTACCCAAACAAATGCCCGAAGACCTAAGACCACAACACATACCAAACCGTGGACCAACCAATTCCCCTCCTATAAAAACTCTTCCTCCACAATCAGCCACACCTTTACCCAAACCCACACTTAGCTCTCATCTTGATCTGTTAGCGGGGTCCTATGTTAAGATCTTAACTAGTCTCTTAGAGTCTTCTATCATTATATTAGCACCACTTTGACCTTATGATCCTCTCAAACCAAAACCCAAAGGGTTTGATGAGACCAATATTTTTTCCTATCATCGTGTGTCAAGACATGATGTATAAAATTGTAAGGCCTTGAAGACCTTTCTTATCCAACTTTGTCCTCATGAGCATAATTTCGATGACGACGATCTTCTAGATGAGGACCCCATTCCACCTTCGCCAATCACCCGAAATCTTCTTTCATTACCTACTCAAAGAACCAAAGATATCTCCACCTCCATAAACCTTTTATCCACCCCCAAAATTTGAGATCAACATGGTTTATATAAGAGATTTGTCCAAACCATCACCCAAAATTCAATGCGCCCTACTCATTTCACAAGGCTCTTATCCAATGCTAGGATTTTTCCCCTCATGTCGTTATACCTTCCATGGAACACCCTCTCCATCTACCTCCCCATAGATTAACATGGTTCACATTGGTACCCACACCTAGAAAGAAAAAGGCAAAGAAAAGGTGGTTATCCCATCAACCAACTCTATACCCAACATACCGTCTACATCAACACCCAAAGTCACCATTTGAGGTCTTGCTTATCCTATTTCGAATGGGGTCACACATCGCAAAATGCTAAAAAAAATTGCACCAATCCTCCCTCAAAATGTCCTTATATGATCTCATCCAAACCTATGAGTCAAATCGTCAAGACCTCATGGAGATCCTTGATTCTATCAAGGTTTTACAAAATGACCCCACGCTCGTAGCCTCCATCATTATCCCTCATCATGTAGCCTCTCTCACTAAGTTGTCACCTTCCTCTACACCTCCACCTACACGCCAATGCCCTCATCTTTTTCGGAGGAAGAGATCGCCCCCTTCCAGATGTGAGGACCCCAATCCCGATCTTTTCATCTTTGTCTAGATCAATAGTATACGTTTACGATGTGTTATGGTCAATGGTGGTACTAGTATTAACATCATCTCCTCCCATGCACACAACCAAATGTGCATACCTACCAATTGCATGCATAGTAACCCAGTTATGTTGGGATCCTTTAATGATGCCATGACCTCTACCCTGGGTACCATTGTTCTCCATGTCTGCATAGGTCCCGGCACTGCCTGGAACTATTCCATGTCCTAGAAGGACAGGTTCCAGTATAACCTACTTCTTGGCCGACCTTGGATCCGTGCCATGGGTTGTGTCCCTTTGACTTTACACTGCTACCTCAAATTTGAACATGAAGGACATAACTACACCATCCCACCAACCCATCACCTTTCTATGCCTATAACATGCTATACCGCCCAATGATGTGCTTGTACCGTCAAGGCATCTACCACTATCCCCACTTCACCTTCACCTACAAGCCTATCCACTAAGACTACCACCACCCCTCTCACATCTAACCTTGTTACTCTTATTGCCACCACAACCTCTACAACCGATTCACCTGTCTCGCAATCATCCAAAGAGTTGTCTATCCCCACTACCCACATATCAACTACATCGATACCTTAGAAGGTGTCTTTCAATGCCTCACTCTGGGAGAGTACCGCCTATACAATATCGACACGTTCCTCACTCTGCAAGAGTATGGAAACCTGCATCAACACCCTAGTTATGACTACCACATAGGCGAGGTTTTCCTTATGTTCTTCGCCACCTTCGCACTAAGCTAATGTATGGGGGACTTGATATTGTCACTTATTCACCCAAACCTCCATCCCAAACACAATCACTTTCATCTAACTTACACTCCCTCACTAACCTCCGCTTCACTCACACTTTCCTTCACCATTGCGTGTGGGAAGGCTTTGGCTTTGGTTCTTATGAACAGGGTTGCCACACTGTCATATCTTGTACCACTCATAAAAAAAATGACTGTAGTGGCATTGGATTTGATGCACCACCTCCCGAGAAGGCTCGCATCAACCTCATAAAGGAAGACAAACCTTCTTCACCTCATTCACCCACATCACCATCTTCCCCCACGGAGTTCATATATCCCTAATCTATTCATCCTAACGTTTTTTCCTAAACACGATTTATCTAGGACCTTTAAACTATCAATGCGATGGAGAGGCTCCCTCTTCTCTCCCATTCATGTATCCTGACATGATCGATGATGATACACATTCTATTAATATCGTTAAATGTCAGGATGATGAGTCCATCCTCACCTACCTAAGCGCGGAATATTCTTATATTTATCGATCATTACCTTCTGAGATGTAAACCATGTTGAATGAATCAAACATTGAAATCAACATTAACACTTAGGATGACCCACACATTCTAAAGATAGGGCAATCTTTGGATGCTAATGAGAAGGAAGATTTAACATCTTTCCTTCAAGACCATAGCAACGTTTTTGCCTAGTCCTATGCCGATATGGTCGGTATCGACCAAAAAATCATGGTACACAATATCATAACCTTTCCCCGATGTCAAACCCATCAAATAAAAACTACGTAAAATGCGTCCTCGCATTGTACTTCAATTCAAAGAAGATCTTGATGCCTTCTCTCGGTTTCCTTCATCCTACACATTAACTATCCCCAATGGATTTTTAACACCATTCCTATCACAAAGGCGACACAGGGACTCTGCATTTTCACAAAATTTCGTGACCTCAACCTAGCTTGTCCCAAAGATGACTTTCCCCTACCAGGAATTGACCAACTAGTTGATCTCACCGTTGGCCATGAAATACTATCACTCATGGATAGTTTCTTAGATTATAATCAAATATTACTGCGCTCGGAAGATCCACAAAATAATTCCTTCATTACACCTTCGGGGACTTTCTACTATTGAGTCATGCCTTTTGGCCTTAAAATGCTCGCTACTTACATACAAATGAGCCATGACTTACATCTTCCATGACATCATGCATCACATAGTGGAAGATTATGAAGATGATATTCTTTCCAAATCCAAACATTGAGTTAAACACCCGACTATCCTTAAGGTCATATTTTACCGCCTCATCAAGTATTATGTTCGTCTTCAACCAAAGAAATGTGTCTTTGCGGTACTTTCAGAAAACTCCTTAGTTTCATCGTTTCTTTGCGTGGCATAGAATTCCATCCTGCTAAGGTAAATGCTATTCTAGAAATGCCTCCACTCACTAATCTCCATCAACATTCAAATCCTACAAGGTAAGTTGTAATCCATTCGTCATTTTATCTCACGACTTTTTGATCCTGTCAACCATTTCATCATCTTCCAAGGAAAGACTTTTCATTCCAATGGGATGATAAATTCCATAAAGCCTTTGAAGCCTTAAAATAATACCTCCTTCAACCACTAGTGATCATTCCTACAAAGGATGACCATCCCTTTTACCTATATATTTCCACCACTGACCATTCTTTAGAGTCATGCTCACTCATCACAACAAGCGAGAGAGAGCAAGTGGTTTATTACATAATTCATGCCCTTATGGACTACGAAAATAGATATACCCATGCCAAAAACTCTACCTAGCCTTTTTTTTTTGTCAACACCAAACTCTGCCATTACCTACCCAACCACAAAAAATTCACTATTACTAATACTGACCTCTTACAGTATATGTATGCCAACCCCTATCAAGCATCAATGTGCCACACGTTGGCTTATGCTTTGTTCTTACCTTGACCTCGGGTTCATTCATTAAAATTCCATCAAGGGCCAAGCTATTTCGACCAACTAGCCGACACGCCTCTTTCCAGAATCAACTCTCTAACTTCTATTTCCTAGACGAATCCATAACGACCCTCTCCTTAAACGGACCTACTTACCAAATGACACTCTTCTTTGATGGCTCCAAGTGTCGGTGTGGAGGTGGGACTGGTGTCATCCTCATTCCACTTGATGGTGAACCTATGCCTTTGTCTTTAAAACTCAATTTTGATTGTACAAAAACTATTGCCTACTACAAAGCACTCGTATTGGGCCTCAAGCTCGCTATGCCTTAGATGTTAAGTCCATCGATATATATGGTGATTCCCACTGGTCATAAACCAAGTCAATGGTATATACCAGTTGTCATAATGAGATACTTCAAAAGTATAAACATCACATAGATATAATTTGGACCAAAGTTGACCATTAGAACTTCAAACCACCCCAAGTTCTACCAATAAGTTTGTAGATACAATGGCCTCGATTGGCTTCTTAGATACCTACTTCGCCCATTGACTCTAAAATATTTGTCACAATACAAAGGCTATAATAACCCTCTTATTATCCTCGTGAGGTCTATTCCATCGTAACTATTGCAACTAACCCACGTGACCTTATGTATAAGCAATTTGTCGTCTATCTTTCCCTTTCCACTTTACCCGATGATCTCACTCGTAATGGAAAATGGGCCTTTCTTAAAATTTTCCCTCATTATGTCATCATGGGTGGTCTCCGTTATAAGAATGAATTTGAGGGTATTGTCTTATGATGCCTTACAAGTTATGAAATTCCCTACACCATTAAGGAATTCCATGATGGAATTTTTGGTGGTCACATTAGGAGTTTCACTGTGTCAGAAAACACATTCCTCGCCTTGGCTATTATTGGCCAACCCTAAACCATCAATTTTTGACTATGTCAAACATTGTGTGAAATGCCAACAACATGCTAATATCCATCACACAACTAGTCATGCCTTACAGGTCGCACGAGATCTTTTTCCTTTCTCTCAATAGGGTTTGGATCTTGTTGGCGAGATCAATCCCCATTATTCACAACACCACCAATGCATCATAACCACTACTAAATATTACACTAAATGGGTAGAGGCCATTCCTCTCATTTCTACAAAAGCCGAGAAAATATGTGAATTCATCAACCACCACATCATTTTTCGCTTTGGTTTTCCTCACCGCCTCATCACTGATAATGGAAAGCAATTCAAAAAAACAACCCTACTTAAGCTATGCAAAAATTTTGGCATCCAACTCGGTTTCACATCCCCTTATTACCCACAAACAAATAGCCAAGCAAAATCGACCAATAAAACCTTCAACAAAATTCTTATGAAAGTAGTTGACGATACTAGCAAGGATTGGCATTCATATATTCATCTCACCTTGTGGGCTTATCACACTAGTGTTCACACTTTGACTGCTGCCACACCTTTTTCTCTGGCCTACGATATTGAGGCTATCTTACCTCTCGAATTCCAAATTCCATCTGTCCGCATATCACTACAAGACATACTAAAAATGATGACTTTTGCCAAGATAGTTTGGTGCAACTTGAGTTATTAGATGAACGTCATCTCAATGGTCTTGATCATCTCTAAATCTACCAAAAATGTATCAAATGTGCCTATGAAAAATGTGTTCATGAACGAACCTTTCAATTCAATGTCCTCATCCTAAAAGAAAATCAACATATAACCAAAGAGGAGAAAAGTAAGTGAGGAAAACCTGCTCCTAATTAGCTTGGACCCTATGTTGTTACCCATACCTATGGATCGTGTGCTTATCATTTGTCTTCACTCAAGGTAAACTGAACTCAGCCTCTCGACACCTTACATCTTCACCATTTTATTATTGACATCAAGTCCTATATCACAATCTATCGGTTGATCGCTTGTCCCTTGAGTGTTGTTCACATTCCATATTACCCATTTTTAGGATCCATGACTAAACAAGAATCATACGATTAACCATTGCCTTTTAGACTTATCTTTAATATGAGTAACACATCTCTACTCATAGCATAATTCTCATGGATACTTTTCTTCTTCTTCAAGATGGAATCCCATGGTCGTTCATCACTCGAAATTACCCCTTTCATAGTTAACCCTTGTGTACTACGGTTTGGTCCTCCGAACAAGAGCCTAATCTTCCTCTATAGTCTTTTCCATGACTTAAACGTCCAAAAATAAAAGGGATTCAAATCCTTGAGTAAAAATTCTATCAAAATATGACTCCCTCACAAAGGGACATCTCTTCACTCTATTTTTGCCGCTATAAATAGACTGCTCCATTGAAGGACAACTATACCAAGTCACTACAAAAATACAATGAAAATATCCAGAAGCTTCTTGCATCGATCAGCTTCACGAAGACCTCAAGGAGATAATATAATCATCCCATATAGACTTCCCGCATCAATCAGTCTATCGAAAACAAACATACAAGAAGAAAGTGATAAATTTTCATCATGGACTTTCCTATTTTGATCATGGGTTTCTTGCTAGGTAAACATGCTGCCGTACACTAGGTTACACTAAACTACCCACTCTCACCTCATTGCCTTTTCATCCTAATTTCCTCTTTACTCAAGGGACTTGCCGCAACCGTGACATTTCTTGATTATGTGACTTTCTTCACCCTTAGAATTTTCAATTATGCAACACCTTTAGGATCTTACATTCATAATCCCATCTAGGGTATGGTAAACTCATTAGGGTTCTTATCAATTAAGCGGCTCTATTTCCACTTCTTACCATTTACCTTCCTCATTACTTATTGATTATCTTACACAGGACTAGATCACCGAAAACTATATTTAGCACAACTAAACCAAGCGTCGACCTACACCCAATTAGGCCTATGACCTACATTCAACCATGCCTAGCACCTACCAAACCATTGCTCTACTTCATCATAATATTCCCTAGCTTATGGGATAAAAACATCGGTTTGAGGCCTCTTTTCACCGGGCTATGTAGGTAGCACTTCGAGGGTATGGGGCCCTTGAAGGTTAGCTCGGTCACTCTTTACCCTAACCAATTCCCCATTTCACTTTCCTATTCACATTCTACCTTAGTTAGTTTCCATTTTATATCAATAATTGGAAATTAAACCAAACAAGCATCAATTAATACACATTTTTACCACATCATCAAATCATTAATTTATCATTTTCACATTTCCATTATAGCACATATTTGGAAATTTAAACCATAACCTACATATACATCACCATTTGTCCCCCATGTTACCAACAACTTAGACATTAAATCAAACTTAAATCAACCTAACTCAATCATGCCTAAACCAACCTTGCTCCACCATGCCTAAATCACCCTAACTTAATCATGCCTAAACCAACCTAAATCCACCATGCCTAAATCAACATAACTCAATCATGCCTATTTGACCTCAATCTACCATGACTACATGATCTTGACTCAATCATGCCTAATTTACTTAGTTTCCATCACATACACACATAATAACAGAAATTAAAAAAAGTACACCATCCATACTATAAATATCATCATTTACAAATCGAAAGTATATGTATACATACATATGTACATAGCTACAAATAAATACAAACATATCAAATCACTCAAATGCATCCTCGATCTCTTCTAACGTAGGACAATATATCTAAAAATACACAAAAAAATATATGGAGGTTCACGCATCTCCCTGTCGAATATCCTCCATGCATGTCTTTCCAGCTCCTCCTCCTCTCTCTTGCTCTTGTGCAAAGTGTCCCGCTAGCATCTCCCCACCCACCATGGGCCTCAGTCTAACCTCTAATGGCCACTCAGCTGGAGCTCACCTCCATACACTAGTGGCCTCAACATGCTCATTTCTATGCACTTTCCAGCCCCCTGTACTCTCTACATTGTGAGTGTGGGACCTGGTCCTCTCACTCGAAGCCTATTGTGCTCTATACTCGACATAAGATGGGACATCTATCCCTATAGCCATCAAGTGGTCCTGATAGTATCATGCCTCACCCAGGGCATCCTTGAACCTAGCCATCGGTATGGTGCATGGAGGCGGCATCGGTCTCGCCTTTATACCCGTCTCTCGGGACCTTGTGCCGCACTACCTATAATAAGGAACCATGTCCCTATTCCTATACCTCTACCGAGGGACCTTGTCCCACCCCTTTCTATAAAATGGGACCCTATCCACGAGCTCGTAGATGTTTATGCATGTACCTAGGCACGAAGGGGCACACCTATGCATGTGTAGTGGCAAGATACCCCTGCAAACATGTAACCTATGACTGTAGGGTGGCCACATGTACCACATCTCGATCTCTGCACCGTGCAGGTACCTGTCCCTATATTAATTGGCCCTATAAGGCTTCTACATGTGCCTACAATGTGGCCACCTATGCCTCTAACCCTGTCGCCTATCCCCGTAGTATCCCCAACCGGGTAACCGAGTCACCAATTGTCCCCGAAGGGCATCTCTCTAAACTGTGATGGTGGCAAAGTCTAGCTACCCTGGCCTTGGCGGTACTTCTTGCAGCTATGCTTCCCATCACTGTCTATACCTATCTATAACTCTGACATCATCGATCCGCCGCCTTACCACCTACTCTTACTACCCCGTAGGCACCTTTGGCTATGGTAGAGGCATAGGCCTCTCCATGTCATCCCTCCTATATAATGGAAATGATGGAGGTACATCCTGGGGAAATCCCAACCATCACCTCGACCACATCATGGGGATTATCTCGTGCTCTCCAACATGACACCCCTCTATCCATCTCACCATTTATAATCCATCCAGCTCCATGGCCATTTTCCCATATGAAGGGAAACCAACATACGGCCTCCAAATGGTGTCCACACTGGAAAACCCCTATAGTACACACCTATAATGTGCTACATCATGTGTAGCCCTAGTAATGTGGCACCGTCCAACAGTAGGTACCCATCGCCTCTAACCCACCCAAACCATCCCTGCCTTGAATACATCAAGTCAGGGCATGCCCACTAGACACACACATACAATGCACTCATATGACAAGTAATGCAGAAGGAAGGTATAACATAGGCTGAACTGCCATAATCACCCATAACTCTTTATACAACTGCACCAAGAATGTTGGTGCCCATGCAAACCGGGTCATGTCCATCATCATATCATGCAAAACCCCCATCAATTCCCATGGAAATATCCCACCCTCTACATCTGGCAATGCCAAACAACAAACTACCTCCATCATCAGAACTACTAGCCTCATCTCCTCAGGATGGGCCCAGTACATATTTCCATAACTCATGCTAGCACTATGGAATCTCAACTTTACTTGCCCCTCACCGAACACTATCAACATCAATTCCTCATATTCCTCTAAGGAAATCAAATAGACATACATCCCTACTATCGGTAGTCGTAGAATCCTATACACATCCATTAAGGTGATGGTAATCTCACTGTCGGCAAACAAAAACTGTTGGTTGTTGAATCCCATCTATCAATGAGGGTGACCATCAAACTCATCTCCTGGACCACATGCTTTGATAACATCTAACCCCAATTAGGCCCATGTCTCGCAACATGGTGCCACTCCTCGACCACCATGCTCCCTCATGCTGCTAATAGTAGGGGAGGTACCTATCCCACATCCGCATGACTCATCCCTCCCTTGGTTCCAACAAAACATTACATTATTAAACCTTGACCATACTGCGTTCACGCTTGACCCCCACCTATAACTATTACCCTGCCTATTTTCATTCAACAATACCTTCCTATCTCACCCACCCACCCTTACTCATCTCCTAGCCCATTTTTCTCTCAATTTTGATCGACATCGTTTCTTCTTAGTCAACACGGTCTCCCAAAACCGACATTGGTCACCCCTTCTATGACCAATGCCGGTTAACTTCCACCGATGTCGATCGACCCTTGACCAATGTCATTCACTTTTGTGGCATCAAATCCACCAAACCCTACCCTATTTCTCTAAAAATTCAACATTCTACCCTACCTACCCACCCATTCCTACCCCAATCTCACCTAAATTCATCCCCACCCCTCTTTAACCTACATACCACTTCCTACCCTTCCTATTTCACCCATTTTCTTCCAAATTTAAATTTAATTCCCCCCCCCAAACCCACTTCTACCCAAACCCACTTTTTACCAACAAATTCACCTAACCAACAAAGAATGAGATCAAATCTTACCTCGTCGTGATGCCGTCTCTATGGGGGCATGGTGCCACCGCGCTAGTGGCCCACTTGACCCCTCACCTACCTCTCGCCATCAAGAAATGCTCTCCTCACCTAGACAACTCACCATAGACCTGTTCATAACATGTTTCCATAAATGAATAAGACTTTGTTCAAACCTAAAAAAAAGGCCTATTATTCCTCTAACAACCTTCCTGCTCATAAAAACATAACGTCTATTTTGATCCGCAAATAAGTGGATAGACCTAGCAAAAATGATTGCAAGATCTACTAATTTTATAAAACCTAGGTAATCTCGCCTTAACCAACATCAGTCATCCCTAAACCGATGTCGAGTTAACCAAGAACCGTCGTCCATTACCATTTATTCACTTTAGGAACCTTATGGGAAAGTTTGGCACATTCTTGAATCGAGGAGAGGATAAGAGAGCTGCATACAAGCAGAACTAGAGTCTTTGTGCACCTAAAGATATCCAAAGCCAGCACCAAGATAGATCCAAAGGTATTACACTCATAGTAACATTCCAGCAGCACTTGTTGTGGTACCAAACATTATTCCTCTAATCAACCTGTCATCACCATCCAGCGATTTGAATCTACACCGTAGAAAGTACACTTTTACCTACATCATAATTTTCTACGTCAATCTATTGGGTTTTTCTTTGCGGTTATCAATTTCCACTTCCACCCTCACTCCTCTACCATTTTACTTGCCTATAAACTCAACCATTGGTCCACCCACACCATCAAATCATGTATATCAAGTTATTACACATCTTTGAGTATAACTAAGACTCCTGAACCTCTCCACCCCTCTTTTGTCTCCCTTTAACCCCATATCAACCTCTACAACCAATTTTTTTTTATCATCCTGCCTCTCTTGATGTGGCTACCCATGATCATCATCGGTTCTTCCTAACCATGATCGGTCATACCCGACCAATTCCAATCTTTGTGTTTTCCAACATTGTGGAAACCAGCAACCACCTACCTACCAAAGACAACCCAAACACCTTACCCAACCCTACTAAGACCTTGTTTGTGACCTACAAACCACCTGAACAACCTGCAACTTGACCTGAAGACCTTGACCCACATAGTTTTTAGTATTTAATTGGGTTGATGTTGATAGTGATCTGAGGTACCTAAATCAGAATACTAGCACTAGATTCATTTATGTACATATTTCAGTTATTTCATAGTTGTTTTATAAAAATAGTGGATTGACAGCCTTCTAAATGCGAGTATCACACTTCACCGAATCTAGCATACGCTAGGCATTCCACTCTCATATATTATTTTACTTTTCTTTGGTGATCTTTTTTTCTATTTCAGATAGTTCCTCCTAGCCAAAAGGAAGCTCTCACACTCAGCATCGGATCGAGAAGTTAGAACACACACATCAACCTCAACCTGACCAACACAATAGGTATTCCTCCTCAGCCCATAACATTATCTATTTTGTCACACTCAAAAACGTAAAGAAAATGGTGAAACAACAAAAAATAGAATTTTTCCTTTGAGGATGAAAAGTGAGATAACATTGGCATTTGAAATTGTGGCAACTAATCAATCTACTCATTAGCACCTCGGTATGGATGTGTTAGTTTTGTTTGGTTGAATGTTTTTTATAGGAAGAAAATGGAAGAGGGATTTCCCCAATTGAACAACTAGATAAATTATGTGATGGTTTCATATTGGAGAAGGAAAATAGAAATGTATTTCCCTTAACTAACTCTTGGAGATCAATCTCACATATTGAACTAATACAATCATACCTTTTTGGTCCCATGAATACTCCCTCCTTATCCAAGAATGAATAGTTTATTATATTCATAGATGACTTCAATAGAAGGACATGGGTATATTTTTAAAAATAAATCAAAATAATTTGATGTATTCATACAATTTAAGGCCATGGTTGAGAAGAAAATGGTCATTACATAAAACAATGAGAATGGATAGAGGGGAGAATTCATATCAATTTTTTTTTGAATTTGTACAAGGAGAATGGGATATAAAAATAAATTACAGCGAGGTAAACACTGCAAAAAATGTTGTAGCTGAGAGGGAAAATAAGAAAATATGAGGGATGAAAAGGATCCCAACAAAAGCTAGAGTATTTTCTCGATGAGTATTGGGTTGTGGAACAACAATCTATTTTTGAATAGATTTCCTACTAAGAGTTTCTAAGAAAAGATACCTCAAGAGGCATGAAGTGGAAGAAAACCAAGTGTTGAGTACTTGAGATATTTTGGGTGTGTGACACACACATATGTACCCAAGAAAAGAAAATCAAAGTAGGGTAAAAAAGATAAAAATGCATCTTCATCAGGTATAGTGAATAATCTAAAGATTATAGATTTTACAATCCAATAAAAAGGATCTTATAATCCAATAAAAAGGATCTTATAATCAACAAATATGTTCAATTCATAGAGGAAGCATCTTATAGAGATGTACAAGAAGTGAAGAAATCACAAACAAAAGGAAAGTGCATCTTTTATTGAAGATGATATAACATATGGTAAAGTAAACAATACACCAAACTAGAGCTCTATCTTGAAAATTGGTGAATTATCAAGTGGTAAAATCCAACAGTACACAAGGAGTAGATCATGAAGAAATTTCATCATCTTCCAACTCAAATCAACACAAATTGAACATGAGGAGTGTACAAGATATTTAAAGTTGGTTAAGGTATGATGAAAATTAAAATGAAATAAACAATTGTGATGTATATTTAGTAATTGATCTTATTTATTTTGAAGAAAAGATAAGGAAAACAAGTGATGTCAAGTGATGGATGAAGAAATACATGCAATAGACAAGAATAAGACAACGGAATCAGTAAACCTTCCAAGAGGGAAAATAATTATTTGGTTTCAAGTGGATTTACAAAACTAAAACTACTCCCGGAGGAAAAATTGAAAGACATGAGTCAAGGCTAGTTGTCAAAGGCTTTGATGTGATTATAATGAGACATTTTCTCCATTAGCAATGTTGGGAATGGTGATACAATAATTGCAATATTTTCTCATCACAAGAGGAAGGTACATAAAATGGATTTCAAGTCAACTTTATTGAATGACATTCTAGAAGAAGAAGTATATGTGAGACAATCAAATGGGTATGATATTCTAAGCCACGTGAACAAGGTGTATAAGCTTGAGAGAGCATTGTATTGACTTAAAAATCACCAAGGGGTAGGGGCATTCGTAAAGAATGTTATTTGATAAGAAATTGCTTTAGAAAAGTGAAAGAAAACCTAAACTCTTCATTAAAGTAAACAAATAAGGTGATGTTTTGATTGTAGTCCTATATGTAGTCGATCTAGTCTTTATTGGAAATGTAAAAAAGTGTGTGTTCTTGAGCTCACGGTGTGATTAGATAACATCAGTACTATCTCCAAGTTGTGGGACTTGCTTCTTGAGATAGACCTCCAGAGAAAGTTGGTTCTTTCTCCTAAACTACCTGCCACAATCTACTCTAATGCAGGAAAAACTATCTATCCTAATCTAACTTTCTAAGGGACCAAGGAGAGAGAGTGCATGAAAAAAATCCTACACTAAAGTGGTGATACACTAGAAAAGGAGAGTGTGAGAGTAGTCTTCCAATGTGTGAAAAGTAGAAGAAAAATGTAAACTAGAAGGGGTGATAACAATTCTCCACAATCTAGAAACTGCATTCACAACAATATTTCATGCACACACAATGATAATGGATCCTGCAATAGCATAAGATAGACACAATATATATGCAATGAGATTGAAAGGGAAAGAGGAATGCAAACAAACACAATAGGGAAGATACATCCACAAACTTGCATCTATTACTTCATAAGTATGCACAGTTCAATCTATTACAAGATAAGGGCCTAGATAACCATGCAAGGAGTCCACTACAAGGGCTGCGACACATTGGCTTAACAAATCAATTTTGACATCGTTTTGCTACTTAAAACTATCTCCCTTTACAATGATCCCAACACTCTAATTTATAGAATTTTGAGAAGAGAGAGAGAGAGGGAAAATGAGAATCCCGAAATCTATCCTTCAACCACTTGCAAGATGTAGTAAATGAAGTGAAATGATGTTATGTTTCTTGCAAAAGTCCCCCATACTGTCCCATAACTTGTAGCAGTGAGAAATGTCATCCCATGCTTCATTGAATGCATCCCAACTACCAGATAAAATCATTATCCTGAACTAGGCACGTTTTCTGCAAAATCACCATTGATTCCTCACCAAATTCTATATTTTTTAATTTTTGTGCATCAGGTTATGAAACAT
Organism: Taxus wallichiana var. yunnanensis; assembly: GCA_018340775.1. Taxonomy (NCBI): domain Eukaryota; kingdom Viridiplantae; phylum Streptophyta; class Pinopsida; order Cupressales; family Taxaceae; genus Taxus; species Taxus wallichiana. Next base: position 474,069,160 of record CM031242.1, on the reverse strand, counting down.
TATTCCAATGGTACCAATTTTGTGTGTTTTCATTGATAAATACAAAAGTTATGGCCTTCGGGTGCGGGTAGCTATTTTGGGTTTTTCAGGCATTTGTGTCATTTAATGGGATTGGGCATTTACTTTTTTAGAGCTGAATATGTTTCTTTCATTTTTATATAACTACCCTCATCAAAATTAGGAAATCTAGTTTATATGGCATAGAGGATGTCGTGTTTGTTCCGAATGTCATTTTTTTAACTTTGGAGCTCGGGGTAAAAAGTTATGGCCATTTGAAGTTCGGGGTCTGATTTGCAGTGTTTTCCCTTGCATGCGGCTATATCGGGTATTTTGGGTCCTGGTGTCTCAGATGTCCCTTGTGTGACTTGGGCCGAAAACCTCTGCTTCACCCGCATCACACCTGACCCGCCTTGTAAATTGGGCAAATCAGCCTTTCGGGGAACTCATGTCCCACACGTATCGTGTACCGGGTTGTGAGGGCGTTGACTCCCGATCCACCCACATCTCTTTGTCGGCTATTTCGGCCTTCGAGCCACGTATACTTGTGTCCCAGGTTGTCATGCGGAACACACAGAAAAAAACTTTTGACTTTTCTTATTTGCTCTTGAACTGTGGCCTTTTTGGCTTTTCGGGTCCCAGCACATCCCGAGCATACATGTGCGGTCAGGTCCCAAAAACTCGACCTTTCCAATTTGCATGTAAATAGGCCATATCATCTCTCCAGCTTCCCACATTTCTCAATGTCCCATGGACCACATGGTACAAAAACATCCGATTTCACCACACAACAAAGGAATGTGGCCATTTTGGGTTTTTGGGTCCCACTGTGCCGTGCATGTACTGTATGGCGGCTTGGGCCAAAAATACATGATTTACCCACAATACACTGTCTGAAGCCAATTTTTTGGATTTTCTCAAATTTTTCTAACTCCTTGAATTTTTTTCCTTGGATGGAGGGGTTAGAAAAGAGCCAAAGGGAGCTCCAAAACCTAAATTTTTCCCTTGAGCCATTTCAACCTGCTTGAGCCTGAAGAATCATGTAAGTTATCCAATTCACCTTGAGGGGTGAATTTGGGATAACACCACTTCCTCAAAATGGAGAGGTAGATGATGAGTTTGTGATTGGATAGTGTCTCACCTCTCGGCTTTGGGAAGGCCCCACAACATCCATAGCAGCCACTAACCATACTTGGATGCCTAGAGATCTAAGTACGTTGATACTCTTCCCTTGACTTGGTTAGTTAGTACCTCTTTTTGTTTTGTTTTCGTAATTTTATAACTTGTTGTTTCCTCTTCTTTTCTTTCTTACAGAGAATGAACAAGAGTGGCGAGAGCTTATTCGATGGGTGTGCGTGGACACCTGCTGATCTCCTTAGGGAAGACCCGAGTCAAATTGACTTAGGACTCGAGCCAACCGCTAGTAGCCGAAAGACATACTAATGTGTTTTCACCTATCTGGAGAGTAGCAAAGGTGATGACCTATCTTCATACTCAGGTGGCTGCGTATGAGGTAGTCGAGAGATTTATGAGGCAGAATCACTCTCGCAGTGAGACCATAGCCAGTGGCCGCCACCATGAGAACTCACACCATTCACTCATTCTCATCGACGTAGCTATAGTAGGAGGCACGGACGTGGCTCATGCACCACGAGGGATCCCGAGGGATTGACAAGCCCTAAGGCCTTTTATTGCTTTGTTTCCATTTTTTTGGGAATTTATATGGTTTTTTTGTATATTTTGTGCTCATTGCAAGTGTTTTCACCATGCCAAGTGCGTGATGGAAATGCATACAAACTTGACTCACTATGATATATAAAGACTCTTTTTTTTGGCTTGGTAATCAGTTGTATCCAAGTTTACTTCCTTTTGTCTCATCTCACATGTGTACTCTAGATGTTTAGAATTTCCACTTTTCTATGCTTTTCAGAATGTATGTAGTGGATGTGAATGCTAATAGAATGATTTATTTTTAATTTTATAATGTTGATATATGATAATGAAACACAAAGTGTGACACCTTTGAACTTTAGTTTCTTTAATTAATCTTTGGTACTTCGTTATTATCTTGGAAAAACATGGTGGTACGGTGATATGATAAGTGAATGAACTTTCCCCATTCCTAACTACACGCAACTAGTAAGATGCGAGGGCTCAACATCGAGAGCCAGGATAGGCACAAGTTATAGAATTTTGGTGAATGGTAATGATGAGAGAAAGATAAGGATTTGATAAAACCAAATTGAGACACTACAACCTCATTTTACTCAATATTGTTTCATAGTTTAGAATGTGAATTTCTTTCTAGTTTTTCTAGACTTAGATCCATAGATGGCCACTTGGTTGAACAAATCTGGTTTTGAAGTTTAAAGCTCTTTTGGAATTTTGGACATCTAATTCACTTTGTTTTGATTTATGATTTCACAATATTTGAATGAACTGTTTCTAACTTTCAAGTTTTTTAAAGAGACCCCCTACACCTTGCACCATGCTACCAGTAGGAAGTATGGGCTTATCACCATGGACAAGGCATAGAAGAGTAATGACATTTATCTCCTTTTTCAACCCAACATCACTAGTAAGATATGTAGGCTCAACACTGAAGGTTGGTAGGGCAGAGAAATGTGTAAAATAAAAAAAAATTGTGGACTTGTATTTGACTTATTTATCTAGGAAAAATGTTTAGAATTTTCTTATTTCCAAATAGATCTGTATGGGATAGATGTGAAACCATGAAGCTTCTAGAACATACTATAGGAAAAGACACCTAATCTAGAAAGAGACTATAAGTAGAACCAAGTATGCAGGCCTTGGTATGGTTATTGTCAAGGCTTTTCCTTATCTTGTTTAGATCGATGAAATGATTCGGAAATTATTGATGATACCATGAAGATTTATAAAGGCATGATTTGAGTGTTTTGCCAAAGTTTTCGAAGTTTTTAGGAATTTCTATAAGAATAATCCCATTGATTAAAATTTTTATAGAATGAATCGGAAAATGAACATGTAATGCGAGATGCATTAATGTACATATGAAAAAGCTAATGTATCATGCGTAATACCTCTACATGTGAAGAGAGTGCACAAATTTGCTAAACTCCTCACTCTCTAGTGTACATAGGAGAAATGCCCCATTTTTGTTGTATTCTATTACTCAATATGGACCCAACCAACTGGGTCTAAAGTTCATTCCTTCTCTAGTATTTTTGTCTATTCCATTTTCAAGTATTAGAACCAAAAGGAAGCTCCTATATTTAATGCTCATAGACTATCTTATTGTATTGCTGAGCCATCTAGTCGGGGTAAATGTTATGCCATTTCTCATCATTGAGTCTAGCCTCATAAAGAATTTTTAGATGAGAAAGTTGTGCTTCTTGATATCCTTCTCCCGAATTCATTGCAATGAGATACAAAGACGAGGTATTTTGACTTTGAGCAGTAAAACCACTTCTGCACCAAATACCAAAGAAAAGGGGGTTTCCCTTGTCGGTGTTCTTAGTGTTGTCCAATAGGCCCACAAGGCTGGAAAAAACTTTAAATGCCAATCTCGTTTGTTCTCCTTGACGGTCTTAAGGAGAATGGATTTCAATGTCTTTTTGTAGCCTCATCCTATCCATTGGCATGAGGGTAATAGAGAGAAGCCATGTGGTGACTTATTTTGAATTTTTCACACAGTTCATGTACCTCATCATTTTTGAAGGATGTGCCATTATCTAAGATAATGACTTGTGGGACCTTGTACCTACAAATTATTTGATTCATAATGAACTTTGCAATTACATATCCAGGAATGGTGGTAATAGGCATGGCTTCTAACCATTTAGTAATTTGTGGCTGTGATTATGAAATTATTACCATCTGTTGAAGAGGGAGAGAATTTACCTATCAAATCTAGACCCCATTTGGAAAAGGGCCATGGTTTTGCAATTAGTTACTGAGATCCTATGTTGGTAAGTGGATCTCATGGGAGAACTCTTAACATTGAATTTACACACAAACTCTACCGCAGCATGTTCTAGCGTGGGCCATATATAGCCCATCAGATGTATCATTTGAATAGTGGTGTGGCCGCTGAAGTGACCTCCACATACTCCGCTATGTGATTCATAAATAATCTTTTCAAATTCTTCTTTATCAATGCATCTTAACAAACATTCCATTAAAGGCTCTATGATAGAGCACTTGTTCCAAGATTAGATATTTGGCGGTTATAATATGTAACTATCTTCTTTGCTGCAATGTTTCCCCTTTTGGATATGTATGGTCCACTATGAAGTTAATGATGTTAGTGTACCATGGACACATAGAAATGGGAGGCTTAGTTTCAACAAAATACACACACTCATCGGGAAAGTCTAAATTTACTAGATCACCTCCATCCAATGGGTTGTTAGCCAACCAATCCGCAATGATTTTTCCTTTGATGATTTCTAATTAACAAATGTTAACTCAAACTCACCCATCAGAGTTATGAAGCATCCAACTTTCTTAGATAAGGACCCTTGTGTGAGAAATGTCCACAGTGATCTGATTTAACAATAACCCTTGTTTCTTGGTTTAACATGTAATGTCTTAAGTGCTTTGTCACGAAGACTATAGCAAGGCATTCCTTCTCTACTTGTGTATAACGTGTCTCATAATCAAGAAATGTCTCGACTAATGAAATAGACTACACGTTCTCATTTATCATCATCTTCTTGAGCCAACATGCAGCTAATGAGACATCTGGCTCGTGAATACAGGATCAAGGGCGATCTGACCTAGGTGGCATGAGTGTGGGAGGAGACAACAAGAACCATTTAATCGACTCAAATGCCTCATTTCATTCTTCCGTCCAATCAATGCAGCAATACTTTTTCAACAAATTGTTGATTTGGTGAATAACAAAGGTCAAATCGGGGAAAACCTCTAGATTGTACCAAGTTTCCCAAGGAAAGATCTAATGCTAGACTCGTCTGATGGTGGAGTCATTTCCAGTAGAACTTGGATTTTGGTTGGGTCTACATAAATCCCTCATGAAGGTATGACATATCCCAAAATATTTCCTCATAATACACCGAACACACATTTTTTTGGATTCAAGGTGACATCGTATTGGATTAAGCGACAAAGGATGATACGAAGCACCTCTCGGGTCATCACAACATTTTCTCGGCCTTAGCCAAGGCCATCCACATAGGATTTTACAATCTTATGTATAAGATCATGAAATATATAATTCATTCCCAATTGTATGTGGCACTAGCGTTCCTAAACCTGAATGACATCATATCATAACAATAAGTTCCCCAAGGAGTTATGAACGTAGTTTTGGCCTGATCCTCCTCATAGATTCTGATTTGATTTTACCCAGAAAACCTATCCATGAGAGACAACAACTCATAACTAGTTGCATCGACAATAACATTGATGGATGGTAATGGTAAATCATCTTTGGGACAAGCCTTGTTGATACCCCAAAATTCTATGCAAATCGGATCTTTCCATTCTTCTTGAGAATAGGGACAATATTAGACACCCACTTTGTGAATAGTCAACTAGCTTGATGAACCCTACATTGCAAGAGTTTCATCACTTCTTCCTTCACCATTAGGGCCACCTTTGGCTTTATGGGTCTTGACTTTTGCTTAATTGGCTTAGCATCTTGCTTAGTGACGAAGTTATGAACTGGAATGTGTGGTGTAATTCTCATCATTTCCTTGTAGCTAAATGTGAAAGCTTTGTGATTATCCTTGAGAACATGTGTATGTATTTCAACCTCCTCAGGAGTTAGAGAGTATCCCAATTTCAAGATATTTGGTTCCTCCTACATCCTGATGTTTACATCAAATTTTCCCTCGATTAACGAGGTATTTCCTTCATCAAACTCAGGTGGGGATAGAGGTAACTCTAAATCCCCCTCTTCTCCTACCTCATAAATTTTGAGCTCCTTCCCGGGGGAATATTCTATCATGGGATTTCAAAAATAGGAAGAAGAGTGTGGGATTAGGGAAAGATCAACCTTGTGATGAGTAAGATGTAATTCTATAAAAGCATTTAGATATCCCAGAGTTTCTTTATCAATGTCAATGTGATCTGAGATGACAGACTCGCTCTTGGTTTTTATGTATGTCAACATTACATTTATTGGCGTTTACGAACCAAAGGTTCAAAGACGAACCAAGCCCATGAAGTTTGTATCTTCCAACTCACTGCTTGAAGTGAAGCGAGAATCATAAGTTTTTATAGAGTCTGTGAGGAGGTTTTGTTCTCATGGAATTGCTTCAATCAATATGAAGTCAAACCCCTTTGTTAGATTTAGCATTGTTGTTTTGTAGAGTTGTAGATGCTCAGATCTAGTCTCATATACCTCAAATATTTGATTTGCGACCAGTTGTGAATCACCCAGCACCCTAATATTAAGAGCACCCATTATTTTGGCTATAATGAGACCAAGTAGGAGGGCTTCGTATTCAGCCTTGTTATTTGTACATTCAAAGTTTAACTTGAAGGAAAAAGGTAGAATCCTTCCCTCAAGAGAGGTAAGGATCATACCTCGCCCGGTGCCAAAATGATGATTAGCTCCATCAAAATGAAGATTCCAACGATTACTTGGAAAACAGAGATGTTGGATCATCCTTTCTGTCCCATTCCTTTACCTCGCTTACCTCAACCATAAAAACTTCATCCGCTAGAAGAGATCCATGTCCCAAGGTATGTCCCATAAAAATAGAATCTAATGGAATGATAATAGGTATATCCTTCTCCAATAGCTCAATTTTTTTGTTCCTAATGACACTATCTCTACAATGATAGCTTTCATCTTTGACTATCGGAATGCCTTCACCAAGCTTGTGACTTCTAATTCCGTTGTAGGAACTAGTTTTACCTCGGCACCGAGCTTTGAGGTTTATTTAACTGATTTATAGGAAGCTCAAAATCAGAATGGACCCTTAGCCTCTTTTTCAACTTAGCTAGATGTATGTCGAAGTGTTTTGGATCACCCCGTGCCACAAACAACTTCCCTAAATGTTGGAACCTAACTTCTTGAAACAAAGTGGAGGGAATCCCCTTTATGTGATGAATCCAAGGATGACCAAGAATCATATTATATTTGGTTTCTCCATCTATAATATAAAACTCAATTAGAACAGTCTTAGGGCCAAAAGTGACTGGAAACACTAGAGGCCCAATTGATGTCACTTTGAGGCTATCATAACCTCTCAGCATATTTCCCATTAAAGAGAAATTGGTCTCTTTGTAACCTAAATTTTTAAAGAAAGATAAAGGGACTATTTTAACCACTTCCCCATCATCAATCATTTCCCATTTTAAATAGTTTTTGTAAATTCAGACTTGTAAAACCTATGTCGGATCATCTCTACGAGTTATTTTAGCGTTTGTGGGCATCTTGTTGATGTCAAATACGAATCCAACATCTCTTTCAAGTTTCCCTGGAGGATAGACATCAAAGTCCATGTGGTTTATCGGCACCTTTGGAGGAGGGGAAACGTTAATCAAATGGCCAATACCTAGTGCTTCTAATAGAGAAGCTCTGTGAGAAGGGGAATTATTTAACAGATCCATGAAGGAAATGGAAGAGAAGGTCATGGTTAGATCACTTGATCAGTCGTAAGTTCCTACCGGCTTGCTTATTGTATCACGAATGTCATCACATATATTTGGGTAGATCAGGATTGACTGTGAAGAATAATATTTGGTTCTAGTGGCAGCATTACTTTGAGGTTCAGTGTCCAACTCTACCAATCCCACAATTTGTGATTGTTGGAATTCATCCAAAGGAAGTGCCACATATGGGTTTGATGAAGTCAAGGCTTCACGATCATTGGTTCCTATTATGATATCCTTGTTTCATCCATTGGGATCTATTCTACCATATTTTTGGCATGTAGGGAGAGGATCATTGAATTTTTCAAGTGGTGTGTTATGTGGGGATACCGGTCAAATGTAGGTGTTCTAAGTTGACATTTTGGGTTTACCAAAAATATGTCAACAAATAACTATCTTTGATCCTCTGGAAAACATTGTAGAAACTTTTTGCAATCGTGGCATGTTCTTACATCATGCCCATGAACCTTATGTAAACCGCAATACAAATCAGGATCATAATTTTGAGGCCTTTGTTTTGCACCTTGTTGTGGTCTGAAATTACAATTATTGTTCAACTGCTGATTATTATAGTTAAAATTTTGGAACCCCTACCCTTGGTTTTGGAATTGGTTTGGATACCCACCTAGGTATTGGTTAGGGCCTTAGGTCTACGTTTGTCTTGATTGCTTTGAGGTTGTTGTTGTTATTATTGAGGATGATTAAAATCTACAATGTTGACTGAAGGCGAGAAGTTATTATTTCTCTTATTTTTGCCATTGTTGTTGTTATTGGTAGTATTTATATTGGGAGGACTAACAACATTAGGTTTATTGGGCTGGTCAGTAACACCATCTTTTGTGACCCCACAATTCTTATTAAGGACCTTCGGTATTTGATTATTTCTTGTGTTGTTGGAGTAATCAGGGTTATTTTAGTTAGGAGTGACTATCCTTTCATTTACTCCATAAGTCTTATGACCACTGTCAATGGATTACTGGTCAATTTGAAAGAGCACCTTCTAGCATCTCTTCGTAACTTCTTAGCAGGAATTTTTCAACTTCTTCCTTTGTCTCCATATTGAGGGAGTGGAGGAAAAAATCACGAAGGTCTATTTGATCCATATTTGGAGTGCTTGTAGAGGAGTAGAGAACATGTCACCACCTTTGAATGAAATGGGTTGCGGACTTGTTGTGCTCTTGTTTGATATAAAGGAAATCTCTAATTCTTGTTCTAAAAAAAAATCATATCAAAATCCTTAATAAATTATAATACGATTTTCTTGAAGGAGTGTATTGAAGCCTCTATTATCCTATAGTACCAATCGAGGGAAATACTTTCTAGCGTCTTAGGGAAACTCTTTACAAAAATGTGTCCCATACGAGCAGCTCTCGAATGGTCATTGTGTAATCTTTGATGTGAGTGTTAGGATCACCCTCCCCTTTGAACTTTAGAAGATCGAGAAAGGGTCTTGGGAGCATGAATTTCCGGATGGAGAAGTCCAGAGGCTCCTTAAGATATTTAGAATAGGTCCCCATTGCGTACATTTCAACCATTGAAGATCCCTGTTGGGGAGGTGGAGGTTACATTAGTTGCTGAAATGGCATAGCACAAACATTTGTTAGGGCATAGGGCATCCCCTATGGCAGCCCATATGGACACGGGTAAGTGTACATATCCCCTTGTGGTGATTTAGAATACATGTGTACGTAGGGGGGTTGAGTGCTTTGATATGGAGCTAAAGGCACAAAGGTAGGGACTATTGCATATTCGGTCGTTATGGCATTTGAAAATGCACTTCCGGTTGGTGCCTATTGTAGATATTCATATGTGGCGTGAGGGGGCATACCCAAGGTTTGCGTCCTAATTATCAAATCTCCAGGACTTGTAGTACCCATATAAACTGAAGATTTCTGCGTACTAGGTGCTTGTCCGTAATTCTGCGATAGTGAGAAACGATGCTTGCCTGAATATGAATTTTGAGTACTTTGGGAAATATATTACTCTTTTACTTTGTCAACTAACACGGAGATGACATCACCCGTTGATGAGATGGTGTTTTTTTTTAGGTGCTTGTTGTTAAAATTTTTGAGGCTAATGAGGAGTGTGGTATCCTGCTATGAATTGTTCACTATATTGCCACCCCTCATTGGCAATGTTTTCGGTTGTTGGAGGGGTAGTATTATTGTTTTTAAGTAGAAGTCACCCTACCCTTGTAAACTATCAAAAGCCCAATTCATATTCTAGAAATGTTTTTCACTCTTGGCATATCGTGATAAGTACTTGTCATCTAGATGTAGGAGCTAGTGTGATTGCATGTTAATGGGTTGTCGAAACAATACCCGAGGAGATGAACTTGCTTCTCTAGTGAAATTCATGTTGTTTGAAATTGATTGTTTGTGAGGATATGTCTATTTTATTTTGTCAAGTTCCTCAATGTGTACAGAGGAAACAACATTCGTTCCCTGAAGAAGAGGATTTTGAGCAGTTGAGTGGCTATCTACCCATGTTTAGAGGGAAGGTTATTGTTGTGGTATACCTGTTTGATAGTTTTACATGTCAAAACCAAAGATGAGTCGACAGTACTCATCGTATCCCGACATATTTGAGGGGTATAAAAATACCCATGGAATAAAGGATGGATGAAGAAACCGGAAATGCTCGAGACTATCTCTTCACATCAAGTTCACCAATTTATACGAAAGAAAATCAAGACATGACCTTTTTCACACTTGAATTCTTAAGGTCGTGTTGAGACATCTAGTGTAGAATAGAAATGGATATGTATGTGTGGTGATTATGGATAAGATAATGAGGCAGCCTTATATCTTCTACACACACAATAACGAGATCTCGTGAATCTAAGGCAAAGAATGCTCTCCTTACCTCGAAGTGGAGTGATAGATTGATCGATATGATAGCGAGCTTGGAGACTCTAATTAGTATCGAGCTTTTTCAAGATTCTATTCAATGGTAATTGAACACACGAAAGTGACCATGGGCACCTCGTATAGATTTCCAGACAAGGTCATGGAACACATAGAATGAGAGGCATAATGAAGCCACATGGACTATAGGCGATTTTGTTGTGTAGTCCAAACTCTTAACTTGATCGGTTGTTATCTTCAATAATGAAAGTTGTGCAATGATATCAGGTGGAAGTGGTGATGATCTAAATATTGATGCACACAAATCAGTGTTGATATATAATTGGTTAGCAAGCCTATTGGGTTACGGAACTGAGGATCACAACCGAAAACTCATGGAGGTTGTAGTCCTATTATGGTAATGCGCGCAATCAAACCTGTTTCCGTAGTCAAATAATCGTAGGCTTGATTAGTTGTGATGTTTAGCATGTTTAATTGTTCTATTTTCTTGGATAACCTAGTTGTTGTACGTAAGACTATCAAGCATAAACTTGTATCAATGTATGTTATCAACTTCAGCACATTGGGTTGTGGGACCAAAGGATCACAACCGTATGTATTTTCTTGTTGTGGGCCATTGATGGTCATGCAGAATGAATTGAAATGATCTTGGTAAAAAAAACAACTATCAAAGGAAATCTAATCTATGTTTTTGTCATTTTCACAATATATCAGAGAAAAACAATGAAAGCAAACTAATCAAACAAAAGTAAATGTTTTTATCTTTTCTAGTTTTCAAGAAATGCATTCTAATCTAATAAACAAACTAAATACAAGCAATCATCTAGATGTAGCTGGTTACTTGTGCGAATATGTGAATCTAAATCTAAAACAAATAACCTAATTTAATCAAAACCCTTCAAACCCTACCTCAAAGGTGAAGAACAAATCATAACCCTAAAAGAGCTATTGTTCCCCATAACTTCCATGGTAATGTCAAAGATTGAACATTATAATGATTTGATCTACATTTAATTTCCTAATCAATTGAAATGAACAATTTTACTAGTCTATTTCATATGTAATTTAAACTAATGATTGGAAATTGACAATTTGGAAAATGAAGCAAACAAACAAGTAATTCCAACCTGGATAAGTAAAAGATTTGGGAAACTTGGTTGTATACGTGTGTATCCCATCAAGTTTTTCCTTTCCTTTTTTGTGTATTCATATGAGTCCAAGAAATTGGGAATGCAAGAACAATAAGCGAGAAGAATATGCTAGAGCAATGGCAGCCTAAAGGAAGTCTAGTTGCAATGTAGGTAGAAGAGAGATAACACAAGAGATCTGAGCTTGGCTATGAAATTCCTAGTAGGATTGTGGTAGAAATACTATGCAAGATACACAAATATTCTCAAGACTTTTACTTGAACACAAGCATGGAATATATTAGAATTGGAAATGGGATGTGCCTTCATGCACAAGGAAAGAAGATCTAGTTCCAACTAACTAAATCATATGCAAAAATAGAAAATGGAAGGAGAACCAAGAAATCAAAACTATTTTTAGACTAATTGGTTTTACTAACGCATCCTAAAATTGAAGTTAAGTGAATCATCGCATGTTAAAAACATGCATGACGGAATATGGAAAAATCGCTCAAGACTGTTGCCCCCTACCTGGTAGAGGTTTCAAAACTGTCACCCGAGATAGGGCATTCGTCCCGGCACTAAAGGTTAAAACATGCACGAAACAAGTGACAAGTTGGAAAAAGCATGGAAAAGCTAAGTAAGGACATTTAGGCTACATATATACACTATAGATGGGTTTAGGAGCTCAAACATCTTCTGAAAGGACATGAATCATCATTGGGGAATTATATAACCATTTTTTGACAATCTAGCACATGAAAATTTAGGTACATATAACTACCTATCGGTAGTGTGGAGAATGCTACCGTCCTAATAGCAAGGAGAACACTATTGATTAGTAGTATTGAAAATGTTGTCTTCTAGTAACATTTATCATGTTATGGGATGGTAGTAATATCCCTAATATAGGTCAGTATTATTTTCCTTAATATCAGTTACTAGCATTCGCTCTTCTATTGACTCGTAGAGTTCATTAAGCTACTAGTCAGTAGCATACTCCATGTTACTAGTTAGTTACATACTCCATGATAAAAGCTGGTAACATAAAAATGCTACATGTTGGTAGTATTTTTCATTCTTGACGGTAACATTCTACATGTTATCATTCAAGAAGCATGCAAAATAATACCTACCAATATTATTCTTCATGCTTCCAGTTGGTAGCATGTAGATTTTTACAGTTGTGGATGTGGCAACCTTTCCCTAAATGTTGAAAAAAATTACCATCCCACGAAACAAAATTTCCTTTTATTTCACATACTTGAAAGTGGTTTATAAAAATTTACCAAGTAGTTTGTACTTTTTTATGGACCCTTAAAATTTACACTTATTTCTTCTCCCAAGGCTAGAAGTGAATCCATAAATGTTGTAACTCTACGTAACAAATCCTCAACTTCTTTATTAGGATTGAATTTTAGCTTATGTAAATCACATTACAAATTTAGTATAGTGTTCTTGTTCTTTGCCTCGTATGATTTTCTCAACTTATACCATGCTTCTTTGGCCATTTTGACATCTCAAATGTGTGGTTGCATTTCATCACACTTTGAACAATATGATAAATGTTTCCTTCTTATTTCCCTATCAAATTCATGTTGTTGTGTTGCATCATATGTTGATCTAGCTGCATAACCATTTATAATAGGACATATTTATTCAAACTTTATTCAAACTCAAATATTAGTATTCCAAGTGTCATAGTTATCACCACATAGTAGTCGTGACTCACAAAATAAAAAATTGGGAACATTGTTGACCATAATCGGGTGTTAGAATGTCCCAACTACATAACATGTTATCAAAATACAAATGAATGCAAAATACTTGAAAAATGAATACATCCTCTTATAAAAAAACAAATTGAATGGAAGCTGAAAAATAAATATTCAAGTCCTTGGTGGCCTAAGCTCAATCTAGCTCAAAAATACGAATCCCACATGAAATAGCGAAACGGCCTTTAGAGGAAAAACCCCTTTACCAAATATCCTAGAATAAGTTTTTAAGCTAAATGGTAGAATTGGCCCAAACCAGGGTTTTCCTCTCTAAATTTATCTAGGTTTTTGTCACATTTATGGGTTCAATAGTGGTTTTGACCACTAACTCAGTGTTTTCACTAAATGTTCCACCAAAAAAACAATAGTCTTACTTGTTGACCCTCCTAGATCAGTTGATCTAGCTCATTGCGCTATTTTTAGGGTTTGCTTCAATTTATAATGTTTTCACCTCCTTTGCATTGTATTTTCCACCACTACTACTATGTAAGATTTACAGGTTTGATCTCCACTACAGTTATAGGTTCTACCCCAAATTAGTGAGTAGTGGCATTGACTCGCTTGAGGAGGAAGATGCGATGTGGGATAACATCGGGAAATGGATCGAACGGAATTTTATTGGCGGTGGCCCCTCATTGATGTAAGTCTAACTTTCCTAGTAATGTGACTAGGATGGTCATGGTGGTTTCTACCTCACCTAGATCGTTATTGTGAGGAGGAGCTCACATTGGCCATTATCTCGATGCACAAGGATCAATATAACATAAATCCAAACTCGGGCTCAACATGCATGCAAAGGAGATAGATCCTAGTGGATAAACCAAATCGAGTTTCATTTGTCTTTGTTGGCTTCAACTTGATATGCAAACTACCCAAATCAATATAGAAACCCAACCTACCCCTTTGATAGCTTGGTTGGAAGTTCTCCCAACTCATCGCTATAAATGCACAACTTGGTCCTCCTTTTACACAAGTGACCAAACCTTATTAGAATGCATCCTATTATTATTTTTTGTTTCCTAATAATGAGAAAACTTAAATTGGGTAAATTAAATTTTTATGTTTATTATTTGTTTGAAATGCTCAAAGCTACCCGATGCGGAGGCATCTCTCGGGTGACTCCTGCTACCCAATACACAAAAATATTGATAAATGTTTTAATTTTATCGTAATGCTACCGGTGGAGCTTTTAGAGGGTGAATAAAGATGGGTATGGTAAGGGCGCGAGGGCTTGTGGCTCTCTTTTACTTCTCATTATTATTTTAGTCCTCCAAATCCCTTGCTACCATATCCAACTATCCTTCTTGGCTTGTGCAAACTCCTTTACTAGCTCGATACCAAATGTTATTTAGAAATAAGAACGAAATCTTGTAAATTATATTGATATACAATGAATCAAATTACACTATGATATTTTTGCATTATGTATAGATATTGCACAATAATTTACACAATAACATTTGGTCGTACACGTGCAACAATATGAACCAAAATATATACAAGAGGAAAATAAAACAAATATGGTTATAAAAACCTATAACAAAATAATATAACAACTAACCATAAAGTAATAAAATAAATTACCAATGCTAAATCTAGTCTACAATGAATAATTATTAAACATTATAGTTTTTCCTAACAAAGAGTTCAAGAAGACATAATAAGTTGTGATGAATTGATCATAGCCATTCAAGAGGGCAAAAATCCTAAATGAGACCTAGAAGAGGCATACTTACATCAATATCTTTGTATATATTTACTCTTCAATCCTTTCTGTAAGCATGTTAATTGGATTAGTAGTTTTTGTAACCTTAGGAGATAAGTTATTGTAGATTACCCTTGTAAATTATTATTGACTAATAAATAACTAAAATTTGTAATATTGTAACTTTTGGATGAAATAACATAAGGGTTTTTTTACATTAATAATTAATAATTATATTTTTAAGCTAGTAAAGTAATATGTTTGGTATACTTTAAAAAGTTGGTAATTTCTAACCTTAGCGAAATGATCGGTTGAGCAATAATGTTTGTTTCCTATTATACATAATATCATCAATAGTTTTTATAACTCCCATCTCAAAGAGTCTTTAATACCATAATAAGAAGTTCCCCTCACATTCATCTCAACAAAATGATTGTTGGGATCACTATTATAATAAATTGTGGAACATATAAAATGATATAGTATATCAATTAACATTCTGTATACAAGACTTTTTCCTTACATTCTCTCAATCCTTCTAGGGAATATACATTAAATTGTTTCATTTACACTAAATGAATTATCTTATGTGATCGTTCTATTACACTTCAATATGTATTGATCTAATGAAATCTATTTTCAGGATGATACAACTTCATGATAATACACGTGTTTTAAAGAGCTAAGTAGGAGAGACCTTAGATCCACATATGAACACCATCATAGGGATGAGTTCATAATAAAGTAATACCAAGGACTGTGTATTCTTGTATACCCATAGTAAAACCTTGTTAAAAAAGTTACATATAAATGGTATAAGTTATGTAAAAATAACGAGAAGTCTATTATCATATATATGATGATAGGTATAAGTTGTTAACCATGAAGAAAATACATTTAATGACTATGAAAGTTTAATATGAATATTAGTCTCTCGCGCTTGGTTAGGATTATCTTATTAGTAAAAGGATCTAAGCATGAACCAATCCAATTCTAATGAGAATTCGGAGGTTTCCAATGCAGTCGGGTGGGGAAGTGAAGAGATTCGTGTTAACTAATTATATGTCTTTGTCTTCTTAGAGTTTCGACATTCTAATCTTGGGTATCAGAATTGTTTTTCTTTATACGTAATAAGTAACCTGTGAATTATGGACATTTGATTTATCTTGGCCAATTTAGTATAACCTTGTTAAAGGTGTAAATTATTAGACTATGCTTGATCATATTAGTAACTTGAAATAATCCAGATTCATAATATAAAGAGAACTATATTGCTTATGAATTTTTACAATGGTGTGATAACAGTTCAATGGTTTATTATTTTGCAAAATTATGTATGGTGAAAAATTTAAGTAAAATTAGTACATTTTGTGTACGTTAATAAGCATCAAATAATGTTAACAAAAAAATTAGTTATATCTTTTGTGCCAAACGTTTTGGGCCTAACAAGCATAGTGCACGATGGATCATCTAGATATGTGTATATAGGATATACATAATAATATATCACTTGGTCCAATTGTTGTAGCAAAAAGAAGATTTTTTATTTCAATTCATGCAAGCATTGACACAATTACAACTATAATTTGGTAGAGTCATTGAGTCCCTCACAAATTAGAATGTATACAAAGAAGACATGTAAATATTCCTAACAACTATCAAAACAAGAATAATTCCCCAAAATAAACGATCCTTGATTATGCTCCATAAGATGAAGGTAACACAAGAACTACAACCTTCATCCATCACCCTAGAAGTACAAATTCATCCAACCTCAACCGAGCAATCGAGTAGTAGAAATAGGCTCAAGTGCAATTTAATTTTCTAAAAGGTCAAATTTTGAAGTATTAATTGCATAAATTTTAATTACATATATGTAAGCAATCCCATGTGCATTGAAAACTTAAAAGGGATATTTTCAGGGATTTATACATATTAAAACCTTGAAAAGGTAGTTTATTGGAAAAAATTCTTAATTGACAACCCATGAGGTCAATTAAGTAGTGTACAATGGATGAAAACTAGTAAATGTCAATCTCTATGTCGAATTTGAGAAGATTATCTAAGTGAATGGTGTAATTAACATCGGAAAAGGATACAAATAAAAATTAATTCACCTTCGAATTATTGGAGCATATTTTTCTTAATATATGAGATGACTATTTAGTTCCGAGAAAGTGTTTGAATTGTATAGGAGTTAAAAAGATAACTTGGATGCATTTGTAATAATGTTGTTTATTACGTAGTTCCTAGTGTATGACATAGTATAGAAAAGATAAAGTGTATGATATGTAATTCTCTATAAGAATATTTAGAGAATGTGAAGAGCATATTTATTTAGAAAACAAAAAATAAGGGACTGGTATGACAACAATCACATGTACTTGTATAAAATCATGTATACACAATATGTAAAATACTGATATTACTTTTACTTTGAATTCATGTCAAAATTCTTGATTCGATAATATAATTACATTCTATTATTACATCTATATTCTTGGGTCTAAGTTATATCATTCCCAATTTGTTTCTTCTATGTAGTTATTGTGTTTGTGTGTGTTATACTTTGGTTCATCAATTGTGCACTATTTTTAGAATAGTAAATTGGATAGGTTGTGTTTGTCATAGACTACAGCCTATGGCATGGATTTATTATTGATTATAGGGACCTATGTTATCATATGATAAGGAAGAGCTAATCCTATCTCATTAATGGGTGGTAAGGAAAATAGGTGTAATGAATTTAGTAATTTGATATCCCTAGCCAAGAATTGAATGAATTTTACGCATGCAAATATCCTAACCTCTAGTTTTGTGATAACTTTAATTCTAGAACTATATTATTCATTAATAATTATTTTATTTTGTTCCCAAAAATAATGCCATGTCAAGAAAGAGGGATTGGAGTCCCAAATAGATGGAATATGATATAGTGGATGAAGCACAATTTATGAGGATACAACATCCATGATGGTTGCACGAGATTCCCAGGGAAAATCATTTTTTTCAAAGTCAATTCCCCCATCATAAGGTGAAGGGGAAGTGTAGTAGGAGGTAATCAATGGTCTTTTCATTCTCCCTACACAAGAAATAAAGAATAAAACTCAAGAGCCCCACATATTTTATGTGATCTTGTGTAAAAATTCCCTTATGAGAAACAAGGCAAAAAAAGGAACTGGCATTAAGAAGACAATCCTTATTTCAAAACTCAGTCAAACTGGCCTTAAGAAGAAGCTCTTCTAGAAGAAGCTCTGAGTTCACAATAACATTCAAGCCAATTTTAACGTTATATTTCCCACTTTTCACAATGACCAAATGGAGGATGTCGACTTCATAACCATAAAAGATTTTTGATTCGCTAATTTAATACTAAGAGAATAGATTGAAGTTCTCAATAGAGTTACGTACGTGATCTCTTTCCAATTGAATTCCAAGAGGCCATCGATTTCCAAATAATCCACTTTAGATCCCCAGGTAGGGGAGAGGAGCCATCATCGTGACAAAAACTGTTAATTTAATAGTCAATAGTAGAATATTCAAATCCCTAAACTCACATGAAAAGTTTCCAATAAATAGAAATAAAATGGAACTTTTTTGTAATTTAATACTAGACAATAAAAAAGTGTAAATTTTATTATATTAA
Organism: Taxus wallichiana var. yunnanensis; assembly: GCA_018340775.1. NCBI lineage: Eukaryota > Viridiplantae > Streptophyta > Pinopsida > Cupressales > Taxaceae > Taxus > Taxus wallichiana. The sequence continues at coordinate 474,050,435 of CM031242.1, read as the reverse complement.
GAATAAACATGATATTAAAAAGACAATATATGATGCAAGTTCTACTCATTTGTGTATTCAACATGTCTAGGCATATAAAAATTCAATCTATATTTTAAAATGAGCGTGAAGATAACTCTCATTATTACAAACATTTATTTAAGTTTGAATATATTTTCAAACTTAGAAAGGCCATGTCATTTATAATCATACACACTTTCATTCACAAAATTGAAAGACTTCATTGTCACAATAGGACACAACTCCAATCAAATACCACATTAAATTAAACTTTTTCAAATAATAAAATGTCAAGTCATAGCCATATTGCCACTTCTTTCCATCCCATCTACAAGCATTAATGGTAAACGTACAAAAAAAACAAAAATGTAAGGCTCAAGAAACATTATGCATTTATTGAAGGGTGGAATTCAAACAAATATATCTCATCTAAAATTCACAGTAGCCATTAGATTTAACATCTCATCACTCTCAATCCACACTCACCAATTTCAACCAATCACAAACAAGCACATGGATCAAGCACCCAATAACACTTCAACAACTTCTATAAATTCATTTCATTGTTCAACAATTAAATTTCACAATTTTTCCTAGCAAAAACTTGAAGCATCAACCCAATATTATTTGTTGTTTTTTATTTTGGTAAGAATTTCAATTCTTCCAATATTGAACAAAATTAGTTGCATTCTCGGCTCAAGTATTTTTCCATTTGTAGGAAATTATCTTTGAATATATATAGATATTCTAGTTTAGTTATTCTACACAAAACCCTAAATAATATATATATATATATATGAAACATGCATAAAATAGTTCTTTTTAATTTCATTTTATAGTTCAGATTTATTATACTTGGTAGAAAACCTACAAATAATATTCCTAAATTCCCAAGCACTTGGAAAAGTAAATTACCCGCAACTTAATAAAAGGTAAATACAATATAAACAACTACCAAAGAACATGATATGCATTAGCTATTATATACAAGTATAGTATAAAATAAGAAGATGATATACATATATACACACACTCATTAATGGTGTGTATATAAAACTAAAATTGAGTTAATCTTTTTTTGGCATAACTTATTTGCAGGTTTTTTGTGTGTCTGGAAGCTTGAACTAGACCCATTTTATGCATGTTTCATATATATATCTTATTTATAGGTTTAATGTGCCTGAACTAGAATATCTATATTTATACTAAGTCATTTTCCTATACACAAACAGATATATGTATACACATATGCATACTACAGTTTCCAATACACACAAAAACCTGCACATAAGAAGGTAGTGAATTTATAAATCTATGTAATTTGAGCTTCATATACACACTGCAATTGACAATAGTAGTATTTACAACTGTATATAAAACCGGAGTAGATAATGAATATCGTGTTGCTGGTAATTATTCATATTATATTTAATTTCTTTTTAGTTTCTGGTGCCCCACACATTTTCAATTTGGTATTCAATTTAAATGTTATTACATTTAATAGAAAAACTAATTATATATATATATATATATATATATATCAAAAAATCACTAACCTTGCTTTATTGGTAAGTGGTTAACAAATTCTTAGAAATATACATTGGCAGATGGATTGCATTTACACTACTGTGATGAAGCCACAACCAACTGTTATGGAGTGACAAGTGTTGGTTGTTCATATTATTTCAAAATGCACTGATAATATTCCTTTCTTGTATTTTTTAGGTGTTATTTGCTAACATGAGGAGAAAACGATCACTCAAAAGAGTCCACCCTGCTTACGCCAAAACAAGAGGAGTCATATTTCCACCAATTGAACCAGACAAAGATGAGGTTGGCAACAATGGACCACAACTACAGGCTACAACTGTCCAAGTCACTAGAGGAGCAGCAACAAAAAAATCAGATTACGTGGAGATTGGGATCAAACTAACATGAATAATGCCATTAAAGAAGTCGAAGAATATGGTTCCTCAACACATGGTGCTACAAGAAAGTGGGGCATACCTCTAAGAACACTTACTTCATGAATGTTGGGGATAACCACTAAGAAAACAAAGGGACCACCCACAATTCTTACTAAAGAAGAAGAGATTGATTTGGTGCAATGGTGTCATGAAATGACTGATATGGGACATGGATTAGAAATATCACAACTTAAAGCATATGTGGCACAAATATGTGAATCTAGATCCACCCCATTCACAGATGGTATCCTTGGAAACTCATGGTGGACAGGTTTTAAAAGAAGACACCCAGATTTAATTTTGAGGACAGCAGAAGGCCTTGATAGAGATAGGGCAGTAATTCTAAGACCATCTATTGTTAATTATTTCTATCTAAATTTGTCCTCTGTTTATAAAGCTAACTTGTATGAGCCAAGAAAAATGTGGAATTGTGATGAAACTGGATTACAAGCAAGAAGAAATTGTGTTATGAGAGTGCTTGCTAGAAGAGGAAGTAGAAGTGTCCCATACATAATCCCAAAAATTAAAGAATGGATAACCATATTATGTTGTGTCAATGCTACTGGAAAAAGCATCCATGGTTTCTATCTTTTCAAAGAGAACAAACAATTGCAGAATTACATAGTAGGTTGTGAGCCTAGTGCTTGCATGGCATCACAACCTCATGCATGGATGACAAAGGAGTTATTTATGAAATGGTTACATCATTTTTTAGCATGTGCGCCTGGTGGTGTGTCTCCAACTAACAGGCATTTACTAATTTTTTATGGTCACGGTTCTCATGTGGCTCTAGGAACAATTCAAGAGGCACAAAATTTGGGGATAGATTTACTTACATTACCAACACACACTTCTCAAAAATTACAACCACTAGATGTCGTGTTTTTTGATCCATTCAAAAGTTACTTCAAAGAGGAGAAGTGTAAATGGCTTTTGAGAAACATGGGATGGATATCAATAGGGCAAAATTAGCTACATTGGGGAGTAGGGCTTTCCAAAAGTCTCTTTCCCATGAAAATATTAAAGCATGTTTCAAGAGGATAGGTATATGGCCTCTTAATCCACATGCCTTGGATGAGGACATGACACCTATCGTAACATTTGACACATCTAGTCAAATGAATCACATGCAATGAAAAAATATATTAAGGCTTGCTAGAGATAATTTAGAGGTGTCAAGCAGTGAGCTATGTAGTGAAGATGTTGAGATTGTGCTCAACACATAAACAAGTAAAGAATGTGATGCTGAACATATTGAAAAAAATACAAATGAATCTGTTCAACAACAAGCTTCAACTCGACCTAGGGAGTCAATTCAATGAGTCACTAGCACTGCCTACCCAAGTTAGTTGTCCTAATTGGATGAAAGAAGCTACTCTTAATCTTGGTGTCAATTTGAACAACATTGAAGAAGACACCTTATGTACTCCCTCACAACCATCAGTACTTCATGAGTCAAATGTGGTCCACTACTTTGTCAACACTCTAGATGAGGAACAAATTGATGCAACAGAGTTAGAGGAAGCAGATATTAGAGCAGAAAATTGTGACAAAACTTTTGAGGAAAACAGAGGACAAAGTTCCATTTCTAAATTTTTGAAACTTCCAATGGAAAGGGTGAAGGATTCATCAAGGTCAAATTGTAATGATGGAATACGATTAAGTAGAGAATCTCAACTCATCACTACTGATCAATATATGGAGCTGCTCATGGAAAAAGAGAAGCGAAAGAAAGAAATTGAAGAGTTGAAGCAAAGAAAAAGGGTACAGATGCAAGAGAAGAAGGTAGAGAGAATTGCTGGAAGGGAATGAAAGGAACAAGAGAAGATTGAAAAGGAAATTAGAAGGAAAGAAAAAGAACATCAGAAATCGATGCAGAGGCAAGAAAAAGAGATGAAGAAAGAGCAAGAAAGGATCCAAAGAGACCAAGAAATGAAGGAGAAAGAGTTTGAGAAGGCAAGAAGAGAGTTGGGAAGCCAAAGGAGACTTAGTACTCCACAAAATCCTTTACCTGAAGAACACCCATTATTGAGGGAATTAATTTCCATGCATTGTCACCAGTTTATGTCAATGACATAATGTTCAACTTGGGGTAAGTGGTTCCTATCCATCCACAACACTACCTTTGCAGGAAACCAACATTGGAACTCAACCAATAACATGCAACACATCAACTTCAAGCATGGTTACAGATTCACCACCACTATTTCCTGATTTTTGGAAGCAGGTGCCATAGATAGTATAAAAAAATTGAGGCTTGTTAGGGCCATTTGAATAGTATATAAAAGATATATTTTGATAATTTTGTGGGCCAAATATATTTCTATTCGTTGTAAAGGCCATGGCTGTTTTTATTGTTGTACTCGTAGCCACATATGATATCATAAGTAATAGATGACCAATATATGTTTTTATATGTACACTTTCTTGAAATATGTAATGAAAAACAACATAGTTTCATATTTTCTCTAAAACAACTCTCTTCCATAAAAGAGAATCAAACTATGTTTCATATATATCTCTAAAACAACTCTATTCTATAAAAGAGAATCAAATTGTGTTTCATATATTTCTTTAAAACAAAATCGTAATCTCTTTTCTATTTTCAACAAATTAGATGCAATATGATTGATAATATTTGATCCAAATTGAACACAACAATCATGCTATGTTCCTATAATTGCCTTAGCGAGGGTAAAAGTATCCAAATTAAAATTTATATTTAGATTTGTATCACCAAATTTTCCAAGATCAATGAGGGCAAATGATCAGTAAGTCGAGGATGTTCATTCATCCGATTCCTGTTTCAAAAAAAAAAAAGGATGCAAAAGAACAATTCATGATCAAATGGTTAGAAATATTGTTCTTCTTAAAATTTGTATTTAAATCAGTAACCAGTGTAACAAAATATTTCCCATGGTATTTTTTGTGTTCAAAAACACAATTCACCTACAAGTTGAGGGCAATTTCAAGGCATGAGAAAACGTGAGCTTTTGGATTTAATTCCACGAGTGCCATTTGGAGTGACCAAAAGTAGTTCTATTGCATCGGCAAAAACTTGTTAGTCTTTCTCTCTCTCTTTTCAATTAATAAGCCAAAGTTACAGGAATACTTTATTTTCTTCTATTCTATAGGACCACAGTCGAAAAGTAGTACAAGATTAGAAAACTTGCCCTTGTAAGCTTGCAAATAAGAGGATTTTTCCTTGCAAAATTTTTCATAAGCCAGCTAAAATTTCCATGAATCTGTTTTCAAAGCTTTATCACACTGCAAATTACAACAACAAACAGTCGTTACTTCTACTGCCAATGGATTTCAAACTACATAGAAAACAAGGGATTTCAATGTATACGTACCTCCTTACAAGTCTTCGTTGCAGCTTTGATGAAGTTTTTCCTGTACAGTGTATGTCAGCAATTATAAAATAAGTATTTGAAAGCATTGACAGAGAAACGATGAAAAAGGGCATTGTGGGGTTTCCTCTCTTATACATATATGAGCTTCGCCCCTTCTAGTATGGCCTTCTCTTCAGAATGAAATGTTAAAACCAAACAATAAATATCTTAAACCAAACAATGAATAGCTTAAACCAAACAATGAGATGCAAGAGCTACCCATACCTGATAAAAACGAACAACTGACCCAATCCCTCTACATGAACTAAGCAACACAAAAAACTACCCAATCCAATGCCGCCATCTTGAGCCAAACAAAAAGAAATGAAAACGAGCATCATAATTCCTGTTGATTCATAAACAAATCCATAAATGAGAAGCATTACCTAGATGAGGCTCCTGACCTCCATAGCGACCAATGTGAAGCAAGGAAAATAGCTTCGAGATCTGGAAAATGGAGATCTGTATACAATCGATTGGAGAATGGAGGGAAATTAATGACAGGCAGTAGGAGTAAATATTGTAATGAATGGCGCAGGCTACATGTGTGACGGGTGGCACTCCCTTACCAACTGGCGGTGGTGTTCACAATTAATGGTTTAAATGCAGTCCATCTCCCATAATATGTTTCCAAAAATCAATAATCACTTAACAATAAAAAAAGTTTGGTAATTTTTAATACACCTTGTTATATTTAAAAGTAGTTTTTATATTAAATTTAATACCATTAAAATTGAATAGTATTACCTTTTTTTTTTGTTCCATTATTGGATGATGAAACTTCCATGAATAGTGTATAATTTTTTAACATGTAATTTTAATACCTTGCAAAATTGCTTTAGAAAATGCATGTGGGATGATCAATTTAATACGTAACGAAATTTGCAAGTGGAAAACATGTTAAAGTATAAAAAGGCGTTTTTAAAAAGTAAAATTTAAAATATATGTATGTAAAAATAGACCCTTGAATTCAATTCACGATGATTGGCTCCTCTCCCCTATAGTAAGACAATTATGCCCATCTTTTAAGCAATGGATCATTTGGGACGGGTGGGAGTCCATTCTAAGAGTCGCGACAAAAATATCCCTATTATTTATTTGAAATTTCCCATAATATGACGTGAGATGAAGAGTAATCTGGATTCCATAATAAAAGTCTAAATGTGGGACCATGATTTAACTGAATCCCATCAACTCAATTTTAAAAGGGAAGATGGCCGTCGAAACATTTTAAGAATATTGAGGGATATGGGGTAATGATCGTATCCAAAATGCGAATAACAACACACTCATAAATAAAATCCTTTTAAATCCAGTACCGGTTTATAAAGAATATATTCAGTCGTTTAATATGCATTCTGTCCCCAGTCTTCGATTGGTCTAGGTGAACAAACTCTATTTGGGTTTACGGTATGCCAAATTATTATTACAAATAAATTGCATGAAATCTCTGTGTGGATTAGTTATTGTATACGGGAGTCAAGATTGCATTGAAGTCGCCCACTACAAGGATTTGTTCCTGTCTAAGGGATGAAATCTCAGGAAAAATTCTATTCCAAATTGATTGTTTTAGTGTAAAAATATTTTGTCCATACACGTCAATGAGCTTGAATTTTAATTAGGATCTTAGAGATTGAACACTGCATATTTTCCATTGATGGGAATGCCAAACTTGATAGAGTTGACCTTTACAGGGTTTTAAAATGATTTTGAGGCCTCCATACATGCACTCCAAACATTCATAAAAATCCATTCCAATTAGACCAATTTTTATTAAATCTTCATAGCTTCCTTCACAGATAGTTTGGTTTCCTAAAAGAGAACAATATCTAGTTGTTGAGAATAAATAGAACACCTTATAAGGCACTAGTTGTTAAGGGAATTCATGTCCCTAACGTTCTATGAAAGGAATTTCATGAGAACACGAGAGAGCCACCTCCTCTCTTAAAACTACATTAAGAAGTAATGACATCTTGAGTCCTAGCCAAAATATCCTCCTCGGTTTTTTCAGCCTTAGATTTCCACCCACGTTTAATTTGGGAGCCACATTAACTGAAGTCTTGGCTATACATTCAATTTCATGCAACATGGATCTTGGATACATGACCCATAACAACCTTATCTACAAGGGGTAGAGATCCCCAAAGATGGGTAAAGTGTCTTCATGCTTACTAAATGAGAGGACTTAATCGTCAAATCCCAAGTAGTAGAGAGGCCATGATTAGGCCAATTTCTATGGAGGAAGGCATCCTCGGGGCCATCCCGATTGGGAAAGCAAAGGATTGATTCCTTGGCTACCCAAAGAGTTTCTTCAATTTCAGATAATGGTATTTTTTCTTAATTGGTCCTAATTAATGACATAAGAAACAATTGGAAATAATTTTTATCTCTATCGAATTGTTGATTATAGGAACCACTAGAGGACGAAATATGATTTGGTTTTAGAATGAAATTTGAGAGATCTCGTGAATCACATAGATGGGAATAAGATGCAAGCATACCCTCCAAAACAATTTATCAATCTGGATGACTTCATCAATGCATTTTAATTTTGGTAAGGGTTTCGGTTCACTAGTATTCCCATATAAGGACATACATATATGCAGATCGGTGTTGGTAACATTTAGTCTTAAATGTATTGAAGTTTGGAATCCACGGTTGTAATAACAAAGCGTCATCTCGTAATATCCCTTCCCATCGAAGAACCTTAGCCCATTTTGTCTCCCTGGCTAACGAAGAAATACAAGGAGAACTTAAGTTATGATAGTTTATTATAAAGTGCAAAAAGTAAAAAATAAAAGAAAATATTATAAAGCATTTATGATAAATTATTCTAAACTTAATAATAAATAAAAATAGGAAAAAGGAAAAAAAGGAAAAAGACATTAGCAAGAGTTATTTATTGAAGAGAAAATGCATCTTTCCTAGGAGAGAAAAGAAAATAAGGGGAAAGTATTAAATAAGGGAAAATTCCGATTGGATGTGAGAGTGGCCATTTGGGCCCTATTCTTCTATTTAAACAAGTTTACTTGTTTGGGGTGACCTCACTTGTTTATTCTCCAAATTTTGATTTGTATGTTGAGTATTTTACTTGCATCTTCACTCTTGACACGAAACCCTCCATTAATCTAGAGAAGGACAAAACCCCTTCCTCTAGCTAAGAGAATTCTTCACCATGGAGTTTCCATTGTGGATCATTGGGTTGCAATATATTTTCATTATTTTCCAATAGTTGAAGACTGTGAAGTTGTAGATTTTGTCGAGGGTTTGAAGAGGAAAATTTCCTATTATTTTCTATGCCTTTTTCTAGTTAGAGTTACCACTTACGTAGCTGATCTAAGTTGTGTAGGGGTTGTTTTCTATATGTTTTCAGTCACTTCTTGCTGATTTTTATAAATAAAAATCTCCATTTTCAGAATTATTAGAGCTGAGGAAGTGTCATTTTATAGATGTGTTCGAGGCAAGTTTCTGCATAATTTTTATTAATTATTTTCAGCCTCTTTTGGGTTCCAAATCTGGTTTTATCTATGTATTTGGGCTTCATAAATTTAATGGATCAGTTTATGATGCAAATGTCTTTATTTACCTCACGATTTCATTAAGCTTAATACTCGAGGCCTAGTCACATTTTCTAGGGATAAATCAGATCTGCATTAATAAAATTTTGAATATTCTTTATAAATTGCATTTGGTAAGTGGGATTTGCCTAAAATCCCTTTGGGGTTGCAAAGATTCCATTTGAAGACATTACGGTGGTATCAAAGAGATGATTCTCCAAGCCTATGAAGGAGAAATTCATATTTGAAGAACACCATGGAAGAGCATGATCAGAGAGCTCCTCCTACAGATAAGATGAGCTATTTGAATGAAGTGTTCACTAGAGGCAACAAGTAGTATCAAACTTGTTGGTTGGATACTTTGAGATAGATCTAAGAGACTCCATCCTAGGATCCATTTGTGATTTCAAAAGATCTATAGAGGGGATGAGTACTACCCGACCAAACTCTCCAGGAAATCAAGGCAACAATGGTGAAGGAAGCTCTAATAGACCAGTTAGAACATCAACTAAGCCTCCACATTAGATTTTCAAAACCATGTTTTCCAAAAGGAGGAACAACATGCTGACGATGATGACATAGAGAAATGGGGTGAAGAGTATGTGACACTTAGTTCAAAGGTAAGAGCTATCTTGACCTTTGAATAAATTTTTGATATGAAAGATAGTCAAGTTATTGGAAAAAATAGAAAATATCATTAAGAGAAAAGTGACATGCAAAAAGTTGTGGAAAATCTTCCCATAGAGCATTACACCCATCGACATTAAGAAGAAGAAGATTCTAGAGAGAAATGTATGACTTCCATCAAGGAAAATATTTTTATTAGTGAGGAAGGCAAAGAGGAACAAATAATACTTGATATATGCAGAATTGGAAAAGATGTTGCAGTCCTAAAGAATGAGTCATTGTCATATGGGATGGATTTACCAAACCATAGTATTGGTGGGCTTGAAATTGGGAAAGGTGTTGATTCTTGTTTTCTATATGAAATCATGAGTGGTAGTGTTGTTTTGGAGGTTTCCAAATCAACAACTGAAGGTAAACACTTTGATGATCTTCTCTATAAGAAGGTTAGTATTAGAAATGATCCACTGTATATTCTTCATACTAGTGTTATTACAGTTGTTCTATCATGATCGTATTCAACCTATTATGGACAAGAATGCTAAGGATTTGGTGCAACAAAGTCAAGTTATTTTGAAGACAAATAATGATGAAGATCTTGATGGTACTCCAAGGTATGAAAGGAATGAACATGTGTCAAATTTATTGTTGCATATTAAATCATTTCATATTTGATTTCTTCATAACAAGTATGGTAATACAAAGTGTAATATGTAGCATCTCGATCCTCTATTCAAATTTCATGATTTTTAGCATTATGAGAGCTACATATTTTGGCAATAGATCTCTCATTTTAGAAGTACAGTGCAAGGATTTTGGATCACTTTAGCTTGTTCTTTCTTGTGCACTTGGCACTTGAATGGATGACATACAATTTCTTGAGTGCAAGAAATTTTTGGAAGCGAGGATTGTAATATACCCTTCCTATTCCAAGACACTTAGCCCATTTTGTCTCACCGATGGCTAAGAAATAAATACAAGGGGAATTTAAGTTATGATATTTTATTATAAAGTGCAAAAAATAAAAAATAAAAGAAAATATTATAAAGCACTTATGATAAATTATTATGAACTTAATAATAAATAAAAATAGAAAAAGGGATAAAAGGCATTTGCAAGAGTTATTTATTCAAGGGAAAAATGTGACTTGCCTAGGAGAGAAAAGCAAGTGGGGGAAAGTATTAAATAAGGGGAAAATTCTGATTGGATGTGAGAGTGGCCATTTGGGCCCTATTCTTCTATTTAAGCAAGTTTATTTGCTTGGAGATACATCACTCGTTTGTTCTCCAATTAGTGATTTGTATGATGAGCATTTTGCTTGCATCTTCACTCTTGAAAATAAAAACCCATCAAGAGATCTAGAGAAGGATGAAACCCCTTCCTCTAGTGAGAGGATTCTCCACCTTGGAGTTTCCATTGTGGATCATTGGGTTGCAGTATATTTTAAGTATTTTGCAGCGCTTGAAGACTATAAAGTTTTAGATTTTGTCAAGGGTTTGAAGAGGAAAATTGTTATTATTTTCTATCCCCTTTTTCTTAGGTGGATCGACCACCTAAAGAGCTGATCTAGGTTGTTTAGGGGTTTTTTCGGATCTGTTTTCAGATCATGATTATACTACTAATTTTTATATATCAAAATCCCCATTTTAAGAAGTTTTAGAGTTGAGGAAGTACCATTTCATTGTTGTGTATGAGGCAAGTTTATGCATTATTTGTATTAATTATTTCCATCCTCTTTTGGGTTCTCGAATCTAGTTTTATCTATGTATTTGGGCTTCATATATTTAATGGATCAGAGTTTATGATGGTGTTGGCGAGAAAAATTGTCTTGTGGAAAAATTGGTGGATTTCAAGCCAACGCTATGGGAATCTAAGTCCCTCTACTTGAATGGTGTAGCTTCCGTATGTGCATGCGTGAAAAAGTGGATTTCAATGGTGGCCTTTTGACCAGAGATCCAATAGGGGCACTCCACTGACCCTGTGGCAAAGCTAGAGATTTCTCACTAGAGAAGAACTTTTTCTAAGAAGGGGAAAGGGAGTGAGAATGGAGGTAGGAGAAACTAATGTTGCAAGTAGAATATCAGATGCCCACACACATTAATTAGAAATTTCATTTACATGCATTTATAGTCAGAAGAAAAACAAATCCGTAGGAGAAGCTACAAGACCAAATGAAACTCATTGGTCGTGAAGTAGCAATTAATTCCTCAATCAAAAGGGTAAAAATCCCTTGTTTTATTATTGAAGATCGAGCAGAGTTTGTACATAGCCTGAGAATGGAAGAAATTTGAGGAAGAAGAGAAAATAGAAGAAGAATGGTGTTTTTATATCTTTTCCAGGTATAAAGCACTTTGGTCTTTTTTGAAATCAATCGCTAGCCTTTGGAATGACTTCGAAGCCATTATATTCTTATTAGAAATCATTAAAAATTCACAAATCCTCAACACATTTTCAAATTCCTTTGTTGAGAAGAAAATTCTCATGGTAGGCTAAAAACCAAATCTTTCAAAGCAACTGCTTCATTCGATTTGCCATTTTAAATATCGACCATTTGATTTTCTTCTATAACTTTGAAAATGGGTCATCCATGTGGCGAAGGGATTGGAATGGTTACGGGGGAGCCTCTTGCATTTTGTGATTTTTTAGAAAGTTAGCAATTTGCAAAAAAATTTCCCGCACCCTGCTTTGACTTTTCAACTTAGACATGTCGCTGCTTCTAATTGGAAATGCGGTCATGGCCCTTTTCTCAACATTTTAGCCTTTTTTGGAAAAAGGCTTAAAAACAAAAATTCCTTCGATAGCTCACTTTCCTCTGATTTGACTAGGAAACATGGCACCCTCTCGATTAGAAATTGGGTCACGGACCTTTTCTCAACATTTTTACCTTTTTTGGAAAAAGGCTCAAAACTCAATTTCCTCCGCCGGCCCGCGATTCTACTTTGACTTTTTAGCGGCGAGTACGAGACCTTGGTAGAGTCGTGGAGCATTCTATAACTTTTACTTCACATTTGGAATTTTTATTTCACTTTTGGAGCATTCCAAAATTGCCCCATAGGCCCGCTCGTTCACTTTGACTTTTCAACAATGGGCTTTACCTTTGACTTCTTCCCTGCGGGCTTGACTTTGAATTTTTCCTTTATAGCTTTGATCGGGGTTGTGGATCATTTTTAAACTTTTTGCTTTTTTACAAAAAGGCTCAAAAACATAAATTCCTCTGCCGACCTACTCTTACGCTTTGGCTTTTTAACTTGGGCTTCAAATTTGAATTTTTTCTGTAGGCTTCAACTTTGACTTTTTCCTTTCAAACTTTTCGGGGCTGTGGGGAAAATTTGCCATTTTTTCCAAAAGTGACCAAAAGTGTTAAGTTCACCGAAAATCTTGTTCCTCCCCATCTAATAGAATCGACCACGTACTTGCATTCATTGGGGCCAAAATTTGACAAGGAAAAGACACTGCATCCCGATCATGTGGGAAAAATACACACAGAGAAGAGAACTTTGTCATTTTGAATCCAATTTTTAATTTTCTTTGCAAACCGAGGCATGGAGGTAAAAAAATATTTGACGACCGAGCCCATAGAATAAGCAAACAATTTTGACCACAAAGGATATTGTAAAGAGGATATTTCATGCATAGCCTAGGAGATGGAGAATTTCTTAAAACGAGCACAACAAATGTTTAAACAGCTCTGAGAACTACTTTTGCTAATCTTTTGAATCACCAATTTGGCTTAAACACCAATGAAGGGCATGAGCTCAAAACAAATTTGAATTTGGCTATGGAAATGCAAAGCATTTTTCAAGAGACAATAATTGGCTCTAGCTTAGGGACATGGCGTGAACTGGGCATGGCTAGGGCACAACATGAGGATCTAGAACCTCAAGATTCAAAATATATTGCATTCACAAGTGCCTTATCCATTGGGCCTTGTAGAGTCATGTATAATTCTAAGAAAGAAATGAATAAGAAGGAAACACGTGGGCTAAACCACACACAACAAAAACCAAACAAAAATAAACCAGAACCACACAACAAAAAAGGGAAAAACCCACCTATGCAAATCACCTATGGTACAAGGCAGAGGACAAACCACTTTCACTAATGATAAAATTTCAATTATTTCCCATTTCGAGGCAATTCTAATGGCGTTCCATCCAAGTATGAGAGGAGAAAAACATTCTCACCACAAGCTCCATTAATTTGGAATGGGCTGAGCCATAATGAATCAAACTTTCCATGGTTGCCTCTTGCTTATCTTCTCTTGTTCCATAGCGGGAAAAATTCTCCAACCTTGAATTCTCTTGCCTTTTCCCTCTTGTCAATGATATTCTTCACTTTCAATTGGTGTTCTTTAATTCTATCCACCACTTGGCATCTTATTTCTTCCACTTCTCTGGGAAGAGGATCCTCTTGTCAATGGAGTCTTTGTATTGACCATATTCTATTTCTTACAAAGAAACTTGAGAGCCGGCATCTCAACTGTGAGGAGAGTCTTGGCCTCAACTCCATACAACATTTGGAAAGGTGACATACCTATTTCCTTCTTAGGAGTGATCCTATCAGCCCATGCATCATATAACTTGTGCCAATTCCTTTGATTCTCATCTACCAAATTACGGACAATGGTCACAATGTTCTTATTGCTTGACTCAGCTTGCCCATTTCCCCGTGAGTAGTGTAGACACTTAAAATTGGTTACCCAATTTAGTGTCCCCTCTCATCCGTTTACTTGCCTAGGTAACCTGGGGCACGTTCACGTCACCAACTATCCCCTTGGGATATTATCCAATTTGTGATTTAATCACTTATTCCAAATTTAATTCATCCCATCACATCTTACCCATGAGTGATTAAATATTAAATATTTAATTTCGCTTCTTCCCATGCATCTTAATCACTTATCCACCCCAAATTTATTCTACCCATGTATCACATCTATTTTTAATCTTCCCTAAGCGGGATATTTTCCCGTAGTCGGGATAAGTCTTATTTTTCTCGAATCAATCAATTTAGGCACCTCGGGAGTCTTTTCCGCGATCGGCGCCGACCCATATGGTCGGCGCCGATTTTCTAGGAGCGGCGCCGATTATAAAAGCAAGCCCAGAACTCAGTTCTAGGGACCGAAGAGAGCGAAGAGACCGAAGAAGAGATTACGAACGAGCGAAAAAGCGAGCAGAGAGCGAAAGATACAGGTTGAGAGAAAGAGAGATCTTCTTAGCATCAATTGTATCAAATTAGGGCAGATCCTGTCCAAATCAATCCCTGAGAGGAGCACCGTTACTCTGCCCGTATCATATCAACATCACACACCACCGTCTATCATCTGGTGACTCTGTTCCAGTGTCTCTCCATCTTCGGCACATCCAGCAGACCACATTCATATTCCAATCCCCGAATCTTGTCGCACGATCCCGATTGACGATCGGTTCCGATCTCTCCGATCGCCGCCGATCCTCAATCGCCGACCATCCGATCGACGCCGATCAGTCTCAATCGACGCCGATTCTACCCAGTCGACGCCGATTTATCTGCGGATAGGTAAAAGGATACAGGTAACACAAATCCAGCATTTATTTCATAGTTCCTGTTTTGTATTTCTGCTCGTTTGTTTAGATTCTGTCTTATTACTGCAATCAGAAAATCTAGTCTTTATTTACATCTTTTATCATGTATGCTTCTTTTCTTAATTGAAAACGTGGACTGACATCCGCCGAGGAAGCTTATCGCTTCTCGACCCGCTTCTCGGGCAGTCCACTAAAATATCTTTTAACGTGGTCTTTTTCTGTCAAGCATCGGTGTTTTACAGGTTATTCGGATCTATTGTGCGAATTGCTCGTGTGCGCCCGTCTTATCTACATCGGCTTCCTCATCCGTCTACATCTTCATCAGGTATCAATTTCATTGAGGTTTTTCAGGGTTTTTGTGTTTAGTTTGGTGCATTAACTTGGACAGGTAACAAGCGCAAAATTCTTGATCTACATTCTGGCACGCCCGGTGGGACTTAACCAAAGTCCCTTATTGGTAAGTTCATTTCTTTTCTAGTTTTGAACTTTGTTCCTTTTCTTCACTGATTTCTATCAGTCCTATTTGAGCATTTCTGTTCATCATTTCAATCTTGCTTTTAGGCGAAATCATTATCTTGAAATTTTTTTATTTCCTTTAAATAGAAATTTTTCGTTTCGCCACTATCTGGATGTATCTTTCCGGATCTTGTTTGTTGTTTGCTTGATCTTTTCTTGCGGAGCACTTTGCTTGTTCGTGGGATTGTTCGAGGGGAAGAGCTCAACAACGCGCTTTTTGAAGTCCACACACCTTGGAGAGCTAAATCTACAGGTATTCCTCTTTTACGGTGTTTTCTCCTTTTTAGGATTTCTTTGTTGGTTGTCTATCACATCCAAACACTTCAATTTTTGGTGCTTAAAAGGAACTTAATCGCATTTGGGAAAGAACTTGTTTGACTTGTCTTCATCGAAATCAAACATTTCGTTTTAAGTGCTTAAAAAGAACCTTTTCTTCTTCATTGCTGCATGCTTTTCATCTAGTTTTAAATAGGCTGGAAAAATTGATCAAAATCGGTAGTGACACTATTTGATTTTTATTTTTCACCCTTGCACACAAAGCCAAAATCACTAGGTATAAAGCATCTAAACAAAACTCCTTCCCTGGCCTCGCCTACTTGGAAGTGATATCCAAGAGGAAGAGCCTACGCGTACTCGGGCATGCTATAAATTCACGGAAGATTTTGGTATATATTGGCAAAGCACCCGACTCCCTTATCACAAAGGTGTGTGTGAAGTGCGGGGGTAGGCCCCTATATCAAGCCACGTACCGGTCTTTTACTGAAGTGCCTTCGGGACTCCTCACCACACATTACCCAAACCATCCTTAGTTTGGCTATCTGAGTAGTTCCTGTTCTAAAAAGCCTTCCCTAACATTTTCTTTTCTTAAAAGCATCAAAATTTAAAGGAGATAATCACTTGCGCTGCTTGAATTGTTTGTGCATTAGTTAGGACAATCTTCTTTCTTGCTTGTTTATGACGGTTATCACCCGGTCACAATCTAGGAAAATGGCCCAACAGGTTCCTTCTTCCTCCGAAATCACCACCAGCGTGGATGTTTCGGCACCCCTCCCATCTTCCTCGGGACCGCTGTTAGTTGGTTCCCCCTCATGGTCGTATAATCCCTTCTATCAAACCAAAGCACCTCCATCACATCCAGCTTCTCCTAGTCCCTCCGAGATATCATCTGGCTCGGAGTATGTCCTCGCGGGGATCCCGATTTCAGCTTTCCTCGATCGCAATCCAATAGCCCTCATGGACTACCTAGTACAAAGTCGATCCAAATATCTCGACCAAGACCCACCAATCCGACAAGTGTACAATTATCCTCGTGGATCATCCCGGTGCCCTCAGTAGAGCAGTTTGTACCATCTCTCTTTCCTCGAGCCACGGAGAAGGGCGAAGCCCCTATGCCTCCCTTTTCTCTTCCACCTACCATGTCGACTAGTTCTCAATTAGTCTTACCTATCCCTAACACTGCAGCTTACCTCGAATATTCCACAACCCATCTCGAGAGGTCTTACGCCTCTAGCTATAATGAATGCGTCTCGCACACCCGCACATTGCCGCTCATTCGTCTATGCCCTCCATTGTGTCTCAAGGTCGGTACCTCTTCATGAGCCAACCCCCCGGCTAGTCGGTTGGTTCCTACTTCGTCCTCCGGTGAATCTTTCTTCCAATATTCCAAAGAATCGCGACCTTCGCCCATCCTCTAGTATCGACACCCTTGGTACTAAAGCCGACGGTAGAAGGTCCCTTTCAGGTCTTGTTCCCCAACATGTCCAATCTAACCAACACCCATGTTCCTCAATCTGTCCCTATTCAATCAACAAACATAGGAGTCCACCAATCACAGGTTCCATCCGTCACCCAACCTATATTTTCTCAACCACTTATTATCTCACAGCCTGCCTATACGCAAGCTGCCTCACAGCAAATACCCCACCCGGTGTCACCCAGAACACCTGGTTATTCCTCTTATCATCCTATCCAACAACAGATGAATCCCCCATTGACATCTCAACAACATCCACCACTTGCTTCTTATGTAGGACATACCAATGTACCTCCTCCCCAATCCGACGTAGTTCAAATTCTCTTCAAGAAAATTGCAGACTTGGAAGCCTCCACAAAAGGAACCCGTCCTTCATACTCCTTTGAAGAAGTGTGCAATGAACCCATTCATCCTTCGGTGGCTTTTAAGCCTTATCCTCCCCAATGGGAACTTCCCAAATTCTCAAAATTTCATAGCCGGGAAGACCCCCAACAACATCTGCGAGCATTCAAACATGCTTGCTACCTTATCGTCCAGGATCAGGAACTCATGCTCCGTACCTTTCCTATGTCTCTAGCGGGTCCCGCTTTGGACTGGTACAATAACATCCCTCAACATTCTTTGTTTTCCTTCTCTCAATTGGCCCAGATGTTTGTTGAAAACTTCTCAATAAATATCGCGCATAAGATCTCAATCACAGATCTTTATAATATTCGCCAATTCGACGATGAGTCTATAGCAGACTTTGTCGCTCGTTGGAGAGGGATAATCAACCAATTGTCTTTCTCCCTTCCTCAATCCCAACAGATCGAGTTGTTCACCCGATCTTGCGCTAGTCACATTTCTTCCACGTTAAGGATCCAAACTTTTCATACCTTCGAAGAAGCCTTCACGATGGCACGCAAACTTGAATCTCGTGCCATTGAACAAGGAAAACTAAAACTTCGCTCCAAATCTAAACCAGATTTCTCTCGGTTCACCAAACCAAATTCTTTCCCTCCTAAAGATAAGAATCAAGGGTCCACCAATGCTATCGTATTAAAAACATCAAGAACCGATAGTACTCCTAATCAACCACCACGAAGAGACCCTTCATCTGCTTTCGAAAAGGGGCTTCATCATCTCGATCCTTTGCTCCCTTGGGGGAATCATATGCCTCTATCTTAGAAAAAATGTTGGAAGTTCGCATGATCGAACTTCCACCCATTAGGGATATTGATGAAAGCCGAGAACGCCCATTCTGGTATAGGGAAAACGATTTCTGTCATTATCACAGAACCAAGGGTCATGACATCGAACGATGCCAGACTTTCAAAAACCTTGTCCAAAAATTCATTGATAAAGGCGAGCTCATTCTGGATAACCCAAATGCTCCCCCAAATCAGGCGCTTGATGTTTTTAAACAACCCTTCCCCAATCATGCCCCAAATCATAATTCTTCGGAATCTCAAAAACCAAACACCCACACCATCAATTTCATCTCCACTGAAGAATCCGCTTCTGAAACCAAGCCATCTACGAACACATCAATCGAATCAGATCCTCCTTCCTCTTCATCAATCACGGGAGTTCCAATATCTTCAGATAGTCCATCTTTGAATATCCCTACATTACCAAGCACGGAGTTATCTCTCTCCGCTCCTTTGTCTGACCTTCCATCTATACCCGAGACAGTGTCATCCTCATCTGTCTCATCATCAGACATTCTTTCAATGCTCGAGGCAATCACATCCCTCCGAGTTTCCACTACGGACACATCCACTTCTGTTGCTCCCATTCCCGCTGCAACTATGCCCTTGGTGAACGTACCTATCATTGTGCCAACTTCAACGGAAGCATCTTCAATTTTGACCCTTCCTATCTCTTTTCCTACAGTAGTTTCACCCATGATTACTGCATCAGAAGTAGTCCCTTCGCTAGGAACTGCTTCGTCATCACCCCCTTCTTCCATCACCAATGTTACTTCACCTATTCAGGAAAAATCAAAAGAAGTAGCACCAACACCTATACACTCGGTTCCTGAACCTAAACCGAGACAACCAAAATCTAACATTACACCATCAGTATCTCCCCATTTGCTTCCCCCAAAAAGGTTACAATCACCTTATGCCGTTGAAGTCGTCACCATCCCTGAAAAAGGAAAGCCCATATTTCGGACCATCAAGACTCTTGGTGCTCTTCCACAAAAATCTCTCTCCACGCCTCATAAACGATTGGATTTTCCCGCTGAGAAGGCATTTTCTTCTACACACTTATCAAAACCATCGTCTTCTTCTACAACACATTCTTCATCAATACCCCGAAAAGTAGACTTACCTACTAAAAAGACGTCACCTCTTCTATCAGGATCATCATCTTCGTTACCAAAAACCAAGGCACCCTATCTCCCTCCAATCTCATCTACTTTGGGAGCTTCTTCCTCTTCTAAACCAACATTATCTAAATCATCAGTACATTCGACCAAGCAACCCCCTTTGTCTCCAAAGACCGCAAAATTTGTCGCATATCCCTCATCTTCAAAATCTATTTTAGGGGCTCCTCCTCCACCAAAGTCAATCATGTCTCACTTGCTCCCATCTCAAGTGCCCAAGACTGCTCCTCCAAATGTCCAAACAAACAAGAGGATCCCTAAAGAGACTGTTAAACCTAACATGCAAGTTCTTTTACCTCGGCAGTCGATTAAGGTAAAAGAACCATCTTCATCATCTCTATCCTCCTCTTCGTCTACCGGATTCTATACCGAAACCCTTCATCAACTCATCCAATATTCATCCATAACCCTTCCTCCGATTAAACCTTATAATCCTAAAGGAGTGAAACCTACTTGGTTTAACTCTGATCTGATTTGTGCTTACCACCGTACCCCGGGTCATGACACTGAGGGGTGTAAATCTCTTCAAGCCGTTATCAAGAACCTTCTGGAAGAAAGTGACCTTTTGCTGGAGGAGGAACAATTACCTCCTGTCATCTTAGCCCCATCCAAACCTCAACCATCCACTCAGACCTCTAGTGCTTCCATCCCACTTGATCTTCCACCTTCCCAAATTGACACAATCCATATCGCCACTAGAACCCAACACTATGATAACCCATCTTCATCTTCAGCATCTCGACCACGAGTTGTCATTTCTGCAGCCCCTGAAGGTGTTTCTCCTTCCTCATCAACCCCACGACCCAGGGTCTCTATTCGTGCTGCACCTCGGGCTCAAGTTCCCGTGTCTGATTGAGGAGAGTGTTATGAAACAACTCACCCAGGCTCCGGTCAAAATGTCTCTTTTTGACCTCATCCAATCCTCTCCACAACATCGCCAAGCTTTGATTGATAATCTGCGTCGCATCGCAGTGAATTCCGATGAGCCCCAGCCCTTCGAGTTGGTTGTTGGACTGAATAGACCATCAACTACCATTTCTTTTGAAGATTCAGAAATTCCTTCTCTTTCTTCCGAAGATTTGGAGGCTCCCCTCTTCATCACAGTCCAAATCAATAACACTACCTTAAAACGTGTTATGATCGATAGTGGAGCTGCACTCAACGTCATCTCCTCGCACACATTTGAACAACTTAAGTTACCAAAGAATGTGGTGTCACCCCCGCCTTTCGCCCTTCGATCATTTAACGATCAGCTAGCAGTCACTCTAGGAACTGTGGTCTTACCCATTCGAGTAGGTAAGAAGCTGCTTCATGAACTCTTCTACATCGTCGAAGGAAAGTTCCACTATAATATGATCCTTGGACGCTCCTGGATTCGCGCAATGCATTGTGTCCCATCCACCCTCCATCGATGCCTAAAATATCAATATGAGGGCAAAATATATACTCATCCAGGAGATCCTTTTCCTTCCGCACAATGCGACATGACCACAAGGTCTGCCCCTTTAAAAGAAAATCCATGTTCTCCTGACGGGGCCTCATCTTCTTCCATACCTGCAACCAAACTACCGGATTTACAAAATCTAGAAGAGACATTGCAGCGTTTCTCACTAGGAGAGCTTCCTCTCTTTTCTTTTGATGCCCATCTCAAACCTAATGAGTATGGTAGACCAGACAAACAACCTGAATATCAACCAGGTCTCGGTCGCATCGTCACCATTGGTCTGCCCAATCAACAGACCAATTTCATCTACGGTGGTCTTGATACACCTCATTATCACCCGGATTCTCCTCCTAGAGCCAAACCTTACCTAACAGGGTTTGATTATCTACAGAATCCCACGTTTGCAAAAACTTATCTATATCGATGCGCGTGGAAAGGTTTTGGCCTTGGAAAATATGAACAAGGTATACATGACCTCAAATCCATTCCTACTCTCATGCCACATCAGAAATTTGGTTTAGGATTTAAACCTCTTTCGAAGGCCACTATCACTATTCTTGATGAGCCTCTTCCTACTGAAGAACCATCTTCCCCCACCAAGTCAGAAGCATCACTTGATGTGGACGATGACATTTCCATCCCACCTAACTTTTTTTTTTTGATCAATACCATTTCCTTAGGGCCGTTAGCCTACGAGACTAACAATCGGTCCGCTTCTATACCATTAATCTTCCCTGAAATAGTTGGAGACGACTCTCCCACTATCAACACTATCCACTGTGCGGATGATGATTCTGTCCTCACCTATCTAGGGGCAGAGGATTCATATCTTCCCAAGACTATTCCTTCTGACACGTCTACCCTTCTCAACGAAGCCACTATCGACCTTAATATAGGGACTTCTGAAGACCCTCGCATCATTAAGGTCGGCCAATCCCTTAATCCACAGGAATTAGGGGACTTTACCGCTTTTCTTTCCAAACATCGTCAAGCCTTTGCTTGGTCATACGAGGATATGCCAGGACTCGATCCCGATATTGTGGTCCACAATATCGTTACCCTTCCCAACATCAAACCAGTCAAGCAAAAATTGCGTAAAATGCACCCTAGAGTAGCCCTTCTTGTTAAAGAAGAATTACAACGCTTGCTCTCGGCTGGCTTCATCCAACCCATCGATTATCCGCAATGGGTGTCCAATGTAGTACCAGTAACTAAGGCTACTGGGAAGATTCGAATTTGTACCGACTTCCGGGATCTTAATCTTGCCTGTCCAAAGGATGATTTTCCTCTTCCTAATATCGACCAACTCGTAGATTTAACTGCGGGTCATGAGATGCTTTCTCTTATGGATGGTTTCTCCGGATATAATCAAATCCTCATCGCACCAGAAGACCAACATAAGACTTCCTTCATAACTCCTTGGGGGACCTTTTGCTATCGTGTCATGCCTTTTGGCCTTAAGAACGCAGGAGCAACCTATCAACGAGCAATGACGTACATCTTCCATGATCTCTTACACAAAATCGCGTGGAGGATTATGTTGATGATCTCCTCGGAAAGTCAAGCGTCGTCCAAGATCATCTTTTATCCTTGCACCTCTCTTTGAGAGGCTTATCCGCTTCTGTCTTCGTCTAAATCCAGCTAAGTGCGTGTTTGGCGTTCTCACTGGTAAACTTTTAGGTTTTATCATTTCCATCAGGGGTATTGAAGTCGACCCCGCAAAAATAAAATCTATCCTTGAGATGCCTCCCCGTCTAACTTAAAGCAACTCCATGCAGTCTCCAGGGCGTCTTGAATCGGTCGTCATTTTATCTCCCAATTGTCGGACCGTTGTCAACCTTTTCACCATCTCCTCCGTAAGAATGTTCATTTTGAGTGGGATGAACATTGCCAAAAGGCCTTTGATGATCTTAAAGCTTATCTTCTTTCTCCACCTGTGCTTACACCTCCACGCGAGGGGGAGCCTTTCTATCTTTATATCTCTGTGACTGACCATGCTCTGGGAGCCATGATTTCGCATCGGGACACTTGTGGTAAAGAACAAGCTGTCTATTACATCAGTCGCACCCTCCATGAGTATGAAACACGTTACTCCGAAGCTGAAAAACTATGTTGTGCTCTCTTCTTCGCAACTTCTAAGCTTCGTCATTATCTCCTTAATCACAAAACTTACATTGTCACAAGTGTCAATCCCCTCAAGACAATCCATGCAAAACCTTATCACAATGATCGCATCACTCGTTGGCTTATGCTCATGACTGAGTTTGACCTCGAGTTTATCCCGCAAAAGTCTATCAAGGGTCAGGTTATTGCAGATCAATTAGCTGATGCTCCTCTTCCGGACACTCAAGACCCCCTTGCTCAATTTCCCGATGAGTATATCCAACAAATCGATTTTGGTCTATCTCCATTTAAAATAACGCTCTTCTTTGACGGATCCAAATGCCAGCAAGGGGGAGGTGCGGGTTTTGTGATGATTCCTCCTTGGGGTACGCCTATCCCAGTTGCACACAAATTGAACTTTGAGTGCACCAATAATATGGCTGAGTACGAAGCTCTTGTCTTAGGTCTTCAAAATGCCATTAATCTCGGCGCTCGTCATATTGACATCTTCTGTGATTCTGAACTCATCGTTAATCAAGTCACGGGTGTCTATCAATGCAAGAATGATATCCTTCAAAAATATCGCGACATCGTTCTTGCCCAACTCCAATCTTTCGATAACTTCACTATCCAAGCCATTCCTCGTACTGCAAATCGATTCGCAGATACCATGGCCTCTTTAGCCTCCCTTATCCCGCCTTTTACCGAAGACTCGCGTCTTTATGTGGCTGTGCAACGATTAGATCAACCATCTCATCTTGGGCAACTAACGTCAATCAATGCTGTCACAACCCATACTCAGGATGAGTGGTATCAACAGATTGTTGATTATCTATCTCATTCGGTCCTTCCTCCAGATCTGTCTCCCAATGGTAGAAGGTCTTTTGTCCAACGCGCCAACCGCTATACTATTCTAGGCGGCCTTCTTTACAAACGCGGCTTTGATGGTATTTTGCTTCGATGCCTCAAAACCCATGAATCATCTAAAGCTATTCAGGAGGTCCATGACGGTATCTGTGGTGGACATTTTAGTGGCTTAGCTGTAGCTAAGCGCATCTTACGTTTGGGGTATTATTGGCCTTCTCTTAATCAAGATTGTTGTGAATACACTAAGAAGTGCGTCAAATGTCAGCAACATTCCAATCTCACGCACATCCCTAGTCAGGCTTTGCAACCTGCGGCGGATTTGTGGCCTTTTTCGCAGTGGGGTCTTGATCTTATTGGTCTCATCAATCCCCGTTCTTCACAGCGTCATCATTCTATCATTACTGCCACTGAGTACTTTACTAAGTGGGTAGAAGCTATCCCCTTTCTTCAACAAAGGCTAAGCCCATAGTTGATTTCGTCTATCAACACATCATTTGTCGCTTTGGCGTTCCACACAAGCTAATCACAGATAATGGTAAGTCTTTCAAGAACGCTGATTTGCAGAATCTCTGCAATGCTTTCAATATCAAGCTCAGTTTTTCTTCTCCATACTATCCTCAAGCTAATGGTCAAGCCGAAGCTTCCAATAAAACTTTGCGTAATATCCTCGCAAAGGTAACTAGTCGAGCTGGTAGGGATTGGCATCTACATATCCCTTTTGCTCTCTGGGCTTATCGGACTAGCATTCGTACTCCTACTGGTGCTACTCCCTTCTCTCTCGTCTATGGGTCTGAGGCTGTCCTTCCTTTGGAGGTCCAAATCCCATCTCTCCGTGTTTCTCTCAGAGAATTTGTCTCCGATGAGGATTATCGTCAAAATCGTCTAGCACAACTGGAATTATTAGATGAGCGACGTCTTAACGCTCTTGAGCATCATCAGGTCTATCTCGAGCGTGTCAAACGTGCTTATAACAAGCACTTGCAACATCGTGACTTCAAAATTGGTGATCTTGTTCTTAAGGAAAATCAAAATGTCACTACACTCGAAAGGAGTCAACGTGGTAAGTTTGCTCCCAATTGGATGGGCCCCTACATTATCACTCATAAATATGGGTCTGGGGCTTATCGTTTATCTTCCATGGATGGTATCCCTGAAGCGGAACCTCTTAATGCTTTGCATTTACGGCCCTTCTATTGTTAAAATCTATCTTACACAAATCTAGTCGCAACTCAGATCTTCCATCCGTCCTAATAACCAGTCATCTACTTTCGTGGTGATTTGAAATTGTGTGGTTCTCCGCCTATTGCCTCGCTTACCTTAAATATGAGTATCGCGGCTCTACTCATTGCACGTTTCTTTTGGATATGTTCCTCCTCATGGTAGGAATACCTTAATCACCACTTCATCTGTCCCAAGTACTTATCTTAATCGGATCTACTCGGGTCATGAGTGCATGTTCTTCTATGTTCTCTTCCCCTCCATCTGATCTATCTAGGTCTAAACTCAGCTTCTTCCAAAAAGTTTCAAAAAAAAAAAAAAAAAAAAGATGCTATCCAAAAGATAGACTGATCCCTTGAAGGACAGCTATCCATACATTATCAAGTGAATCAAAAAAGAAAATAGACCATACCCTCGAAGGATGGCTATCATTAAAATTCAAAATACAGACCGCTCCCTTGAAGGACGGCTGTTTCTCAAAGAAAAATTCAAGGCTTCTTGTAATCAATCAGCCTTCCAGTCAGTTTATACACTTTTTAGCATCACTGAAAGACTTCCCGCATCGATCAGTCTTTCCATATCAAGCAAACTTCCCGCATTGATCAGTTTGCTTATCTGTCAAAGTCATGAAGCTGAGATTTAGGACCTTTTGTCGATCATATGGAGAATCCTATTTCCCCACTATGGACATGTATTCTGTCCCTTATAAGTTCCGACAAGGTACTTACTTACTTTTCTTTCCGTTTCTATCCTAGATCTGGTTTGCGACTAGTTAGTGTCAGATTTATTTTAATCTTATATAGGGCCTTGTATGCTTGGTCTTTTGGTTCCCTTTCTGGATTTTATCTATGTTCGGTTGGAAGTCCAACTTATCATTTTTCTTCTTCTCCGAGTACCTTCTCTTCTAAGTCACGGTTGTTTCCACTTTCATCTTTGACTCTTGCAAGGAGTATTCTCCATTTCTTTGTCTTGCAACCCTGTTAAATTGGCATTTCACATGTTAATTCAATCAAAGTTTATCGTCTATCTAGGTTCATCTTATCTATCAAAACACCTATCTGTATTCATTTCTCATTACAATTACATCCATATATCCAACACATTTATCTATCTATCCATCAAAATATCGAAAAATACGTACATCTAAGGTACATTACATCTATCTATATCTAATCCATACATCAAGTATATCTGTATATCTATCCATCAAAATATTTAAACACATGTACATCCAAGTTACATCATCTATCAAAGTTATATCCACATCACATCTATCATCTATCAGTCTATATCTATCCAATCACATCTATTTTATCCACATTTCAATCTATCTAATCACATCACATCTATCATCTATCAGTCTATATCTCTCCAATCACATCTATTTTATCCTCTATCTATATCCATCTACCCATGTATATCAAAATTGAAAGCATGAGTACAATTATACGACAAATAACGTGATCAATCTATATATACATGTGTGTTTGTACAAAAATGGGTGGCTTCCAATCAAGCCATCTATACAATGCCTTCCAATCGAGGCTACATCACTATACAAATACACAATCTATCAAATCTCTATATGGTAAAATCGGAAGCGTGGAGGACACTATCTCCTCCACCCTCCTCTGCACCCGGCTGTCTCTCCTGGCCGCCGCCTACCGAGCTCGATGCACCTGCTGCTGGAGGTCTCGGCCCACCTCGATCTCTCCCAGTGCTCCCTCCGCCTGAGGCTCCGCTCGCTGTAGCCGTCCCTGCTCTCCTCCTCGCCCCATACCGAGGCACATCTGGGGCATGCTGCGCTAGGGCATCCTCATAATATCTCACCTCAGCAAGGAGAGACTGGTATGTGCTCAGGCTCACCATACCCGGTGCTCGTAAAGGTGCTGCTGGTGCTGCTGGCGCTGCTGGTGGTGCCCCTCCTAGAGTCGTGCCCTGTGTGCCAGACTCTGATGTGGCACTGTCTCTCCGTATTTGGCCCTAAGGGCCTCCCTGTGCCGAAGATAGCGATCCCTCTGCTGAATCGCTGTATCTCGCTCCTGGCGAGCGGTGTCTCTCTCCACAATCAGGGAATCTCTCTCCTCTGTCAAGGCCCTGATCTCCTCCAGAGCTACCTGATGTGTCTGTATCAGTGTGGCATGCTCTCCCTCTAGCCTGTCCAACGTAGCAGCTATGTCCTCCTCATCAGCATCTATAGAGGGCGGGAGATGTCGTGGCAACTCTGTATCATACCATGCTTTGCGTAGCCCTCATCCACCCCCGCGTCATCATCAGCTTTGTCCGTGGAGGGTGGAGCCTCTCTCAATGGGTCTCTAGGGATCAAAATCGCAAATCTGCTCTCTCTGCTTATCCCGCTTATATGGCGTGTATGTGGTGCCTGCTTTATGCATGTACTAGGCCAAAGCGCGCCTCGATATCCGCATGAATGGGACTCGCTCCCACATATCCGGCCTACGGCCCCTGACCACCCGACTCCGTCTCAATGCTACCAAGTGGGCATCCTGACCAACCCATATCGGAAATGCCCGATATGGTCTCCAGATAACCTGATCTGGTGTAAGCGTCCTGAAACGCTCAGAGTACCACTCGGCTGATCTACCTGTATCTCCTGCGGCCATGTCAGCCCGCCATCTCCGAAATCCATAGTCAACACCCCCCACTGCTGCTGGCATCCAAGGAAGCCCGGATGGCCTGATCACTGCTATGTGCTCGTATGCCCAGCAATGAAGCACAAAGCTGACATCGATCCCTGTCCTCCGACCGGTGGTGTACATCCATAGCTCATAATATACCTGAGCTATCAGGGCATCGGCAAAGGCAAAAACCTGTCTGTGCTGCAAGATGTCGCACACGCAGTCTAATAGTAGCAATGGGAATCTCCCACCTCCTGAGTCTGGCAAGGCAAAATAAGATATAGCCATCTGAATCAAGGCTATCCGCCTGCTCCGAGGGCTATCCTGCCTGTACTGTGAGGCTATCCTCACTGCCCCAGATACTATCTCCGAGTCATCTGCTCTGTCTCTGTACAATCGCACCAGGGCCCTCTGCTGCTGCTCTCGGGGTGTGATCTCAATCGGGTCCCCCGTAATCGGTAATCGGAGGATCCTGTATACATCCTCATGGGTGATAGTCATCTCACCCGTCCTAAACCAAAATGTGCACGTGTGGCTGTCCCATCGTCGCACTAATGCCCGCATGAGCTCCACATCTCGTGGCACTCGTCTATAATATCTGAAACCCCCGAGCCCGGCTAGCTCTAAATGCTGCCAGTCTGCATCTGTCACATCAGGAAGGATCGTCTCCAATAGCTCAGGGATGGCATCCCTCATATGAAGAGCCTCTCGTGCCTGCATCCACAACATCAAACACATAATTAGTCTCTTATTTCCCCAAATCTCATCTTCCAAAACCATAAAAAAATATCTTTCAGTCGGCGTCGATTTGGTAAAATCGGCGTCGTTCATCCTAGTCGGCGCCGATTAATACCAATCGACGCCGATCCAAAAACACATCGACGCCGATTAAACCAATCGGCGCCGACTGCCTGGCCGGATGTAAACCAGGCCCTGGCCTCCCATGCACCAAAACATCACACAAAAAAAAAAATATATATAATAACAAAGGTGGGTTCAAGAATGACCACTTACCCCAGGACGTGTCCTCCTGCGCTTCTGTCCGCTCCCAGAGGCTTCCATTGTGTTCAAATCTCAAATCTATCTCTCTCTGAATCAATCGTCACGTTGCAAATAAATCGTTTACGTTTTCCGTTCGCATATTTATATGCGTCTGGATTGGTCGGCGCCGATTTTTTGGGTCGACGCCGATTGTTTTGGTCGGCGCCGATTATTTTGATCGCCGCCGATTTTTCATGTCTGTTTACCGTAGTGTTGATGCTTGGCTTACTTATCTATCTGATCATTGTTGTGTGCTGAATCTTGCCTTTTGGCGCATCTTTTAGATATCCTTGTCTATTTTGGGTTTGTTCCCTTTTGCGTGGGACACTCGTACCTTTTTGGCAGCTTAGAGTTACGCGGGTCTGTAGGCACTAACGTCGTCTGACTTATAGACCGTCTAGTTGTCCCTACCAATGTGTCTCTCTTTAGATGTTGGCTATTTTGCAGTTCTCCTTACACTCATGGGTCTGTAGACACTAACGTCGTCTCATGAGGAGACCGGCTAGTTTTCCCTACCAATGTGAGTTCCTTAGGTTGCTGCCCTTGTGTTTATTTTTATGCGTCATCAATGATCAGATCTACTCCAGACATCCAACTGGGGCATCCTGCATTTTTCATCTACCTCTTTCAAACTCGGGATCATCTGTTCTATCATCCATCCCATCCCTAGTTTGAGGGGGATCACATCACCACAAATTCTTCTCTTCCTCCATCCCTTTGTTTTTGTCTCATAACCTTGCTTATCGCAAGTTACTTGACAAAAAGGGGCAAAATGTAGACACTTAAAATTGGTTACCCAATTTAGTGTCCCCTCTCATCCGTTTACTTGCCTAGGTAACCTGGGGCACGTTCACGTCACCAACTATCCCCTTGGGATATTATCCAATTTGTGATTTAATCACTTATTCCAAATTTAATTCATCCCATCACATCTTACCCATGAGTGATTAAATATTAAATATTTAATTTCGCTTCTTCCCATGCATCTTAATCACTTATCCACCCCAAATTTATTCTACCCATGTATCACATCTATTTTTAATCTTCCCTAAGCGGGATATTTTCCCGTAGTCGGGATAAGTCTTATTTTTCTCGAATCAATCAATTTAGGCACCTCGGGAGTCTTTTCCGCGATCGGCACCGACCCATATGGTCGGCGCCGATTTTCTAGGAGCGGCGCCGATTATAAAAGCAAGCCCAGAACTCAGTTCTAGGGACCGAAGAGAGAGAGCGAAGAGACCGAAGAAGAGATTACGAACGAGCGAAAAAGCGAACAGAGAGCGAAAGATACAGGTTGAGAGAAAGAGAGATCTTCTTAGCATCAATTGTATCAAATTAGGGCAGATCCTGTCCAAATCAATCCCTGAGAGGAGTACCGTTACTCTGCCCATATCATATCAACATCACACACCACCGTCTATCATCTGGTGACTCTGTTCCAGTGTCTCTCCATCTTCGGCACATCCAATGACCACATTCACCTTCCAATTCCGAATCTTGTCATGCACGAGTCCCGATTGATCGATCTGTCTCCGATCGACGCCGATCCCCCTCAATCGACGCCGACCCGGTCCAATCGACGCCACTGGACCAGTCTCAATCGACGCCGATTCTACCCAGTCGACGCCGATTTATCTGCGGATAGGTAAAAGGATACAGGTAACACAAATCCAGCATTTATTTCATAGTTCCCTGTTTTCTGTACTTTCTGTCTGCTGTTTAGATTCTGTCTTATTACTGCAATCAGAAAATCTAGTCTTTATTTACATCTTTTATCATGTATGCTTCTTTTCTTAATTGAAAACGTGGACTGACATCCGCCGAGGAAGCTTATCGCTTCTCGGACCCGCTTCTCGGGCAGTCCACTAAAATATCTTTTAACGTGGTCTTTTTCTGTCAAGCATCGGTGTTTTACAGGTTATTCGGATCTATTGTGCGAATTGCTCATGTGCGCCCGTCTTATCTACATCGACTTCCTCATCCGTCTACATCTTCATCAGGTATCAATTTCATTGAGGTTTTTCAGGGTTTTTGTGTTTAGTTTGGTGCATTAACTTGGACAGGTAACAAGCGCAAAATTCTTGATCTACAAGTAGTCGGAGAGAGTGAGATAGGGAGATTCCAAATCCATAACAAAACTCTATGAGCTCCTTGGAAGAGAAATTGGTGGCATTGTCTACAACAATTTTATGTGGTATTCCAAAATGAACAATGATATTCTCCTTGATGAAGTTGTAGACTGCTTTTGAGTTAAGCTTGCTTGGTTGGGATGGCTTCCGCCCATTTAGTGAAGTAATCAGTTGCTATGAGTACATAAGTATGCCCTGCACTACAATGAGGATTCAGAACACCAATAAAAAGTAGTCCCCATTGCTTAAATGGTTCTTCAATCACCATGGACCTGACTGACAGTGCAGTTAGTTGTGGCTTTCCAACAAATTGTTGACATGCTTTGCATTTGGAAACCCAATCCTGAGTGTCTACAAAGATGGAGGGCCAATAATATCTCCCTTTGAGGATCTTGTGTGCGGTGACCATTGCTGAGATATTGTCCACCTCAAGATTGATCATGATATGCCCTGAGAAACATTTCTTGCTGCTCCTTATCTACACACCTGAGGAAACAACCAGCTAGGCCTCTCTTGTAAAGTGCATGATTCCAGATCACAAACTTGGCTTCCTTTAGCTAGAGTGTCCTTCTTTGTTTGTAATCAAGATGAGGAGGGCATTCTCCATAAGTGAGATAGTAAGCAATGTCAACATACCACTCATCAGTAGTGGTGACAAAGAGCGTATATGGATTTGTCTTACAAGAGATTGAGAAAACATCATATTTTTCTCCCTGCTGAGCTTTAAGAGCTTCATCTTAAGAAATCAGCTTGCACAAACCATTTCCTCTTACCAAATTATAGGGTTTAATCTCCAAGTCATACTCTTGGGTCTTTGCAATCCAGCTTCCTCTCTTAGCCCTAGGATCTTGTTGAGTCAAAATGAACTTGATTACACTTCCGGGGACCATCACCACCGTATGGGAATTGAGAATGTATAATCTAAAACTTTGATCATCTTTGACCACTATGTAAGAATGTTTCTCTAATTGGTTGTACTTTAGCTCATGATTTTTAAAAGAATAGCTCATGAAAGCAATGGGTGCTTCCAAACCTTCATCATTTTTCTGAACAAGGACAATAGAGAGTGTATGTTCTGATGCATAGCAATACATGATGAACTCCTTGTTGAAATCTTGAGATACAAGAGTTGGAGCTTTGGCAATGGCTTTCTTGATCTCCTCAAATGTTGTTTTTCTTCATTACTCCACTTGAAACTTGCTTGAGGATTCATTACGGAACATATATGCATATTCAGTTCGAAAATGCGAGGCACAAAAATGACGAAGGAAGTTTACCTTTCCAAAGAATGAATGAACTCCCTTCTTGCTAGTTGGTAAGGCTAGTGCTTGGATAGCTTTGACCCTCTCAAGATCAATGTGTGCTCCATGTTTGTTCACAATGTGTCCCAGCAACTTACCTTATGTGACTCCAAAAATGCATTTCTTTTGATTTAGAGAAATGCCATGTGTCCTACACCTTACAAGGACTTTCTCCAAATGACAGATGTGATCTCCCCTCCACTTTTAGAAAACCATGAGGTCATCAAGGTAAATGACAATGTAATGTTTCAAATATTTAAAGGCCAAGTCCATTTCTCTCTGAAAGTGGCTCCAGCATTGATCAAGGCAAAAGGAATTCATTTGTAGGCAAAAGTGCACCAAGGTGTTGTGAAGGTTGTTTTGTTACAATCCTCTTGACCACCTTGATTTTGTTGTACCACGAGAATCCATCAAGCGAAGAGAGCATTTCAGATCCAGGTGGCCTTGCAAAATATGATCCATGATTTGAAGAGGGTAGTTGTTCTTGAGAGAGGCTTGGTTCAAATTTTGAAAGTCTACACAAATCCTTATTTTCCCATTCTTCTTCCTTATTGGCACAATGTTAGCCACCCATGTTGAATGGTGGATGGGGAAGATGATTCTAGCATTGAGCATCTTTGTCACCTCTTCTTTGATAACATCAGCAATCTTTGGATTGTAGGGCCTTTGTTTTTTCCTAAAGGGCTTAGCTCCTTGCTTCAAAGGAATGGAGTGATGCATTTCCTTTGGCTGAAAAGATTTGAGTTCATCATAGGAGTAGGCCAGGACATCTGAGTACTTTTTAGCCAGAGAAAAAAAATTTCTCTTCTCTTCTGGTGAGAAGTATTTACCAATGTTAAATCTCCTTGGATTCTCGAAGTGCCAATGTTTACTTGATCAAAATCGATGGACACCGAAGACTTTTTTTCTTTCTCTTAGATGAACCTGTCATGCTTGTCAAAGAGATTTTCCAAATAAATAGGCCTTTGGGGATTTTGTTTCCTTTTAGTTTGATTACTCCCTCTTCATCAATTCCCTCAATTCCTTCCTTCTCTTCTTTGGGGACTGATTCATGGTGTGGGTTTTAACTTCCTTCAAAGAATAGATTATTGAAGTTATCCCTTTGTTATAAGAAGGCTAGGATATGATTATCATCATTGAAGACCTGCCAGTGATTTACATTGTCTAGTATGCTAGGTCTGAAAACCATCTCAATGGTAACTTTATCCTTGCCAAAAGAAGGATGAGGTGTCACTAAGGAAGCTGACACTGCTAGAGAATGAACCTTTTCATTATGCTTCCTAGGGATAGCTTCAATGGAGAATGCATCAAAGGATTCAATGCAGTCCCACACTCTGTTTCTATAGTTCCTGAGGCTTGGATTTTTCACCTGATATTATTGGCAGACCTACTTCACCACAATCTCAGCATCACCTTTGCATCTCAGCTTCTTAATTCCCATGTCCTCTGCTGCATTCATGCCTAAGAGAAATGCTTCATACTCTGCAGTATTGTTTGTATTATCAAATTGTAGCTTGTAAAAAAGGATATACCTCATTGGAGGGAGAGTATAATACTACACTAGCTCCTGAACCTGCTCTAGAATGACTACCATAAAACTCCATTGTCTAAATCTGATCTTCTTCTTCTTCCATGAGGAGTGTCAAGTTATCTTCCTTTTGTGATGTGAGGAAGTAGTTTCCTATCCCATAATCTTGAAAGAGGATGTTAGCTCTTGGATCATCAGATTTCCTTACTATGAATTTCATTTTCCTGACTGGAATCAACTTCTTCATTTCTCCTTTCACTGGGATAGTTGTAAGTGACCAATACATTTGTATTTCTCCACCTAGATCTCTGCAAAAAATTCTACTCAACAACATACCAAAATATCTTTGGGATGTATGCCACCAAAATGGTCAAGAGCATCTTCTTGTCAGGGTAATTAGCTAGTGCAACATGAGCATCCTTAATACTTCCTACCAATGGAACTTGTTTGGATTCCATTGAGTAGCATGCACCATTTACCCGGGTCAAAGTGATGCCAAGAGCATTTGTAACTTTTTTTGGAATCACATTATCTAAGGATCCAATCTATAATGCAATTGTTCAATTGGAAACCTTTGATGAGAAGTGATAGGTAAAAAGGCTCAACTCTGTTGGTGGTGGAGGCAATGAGGGCTAACATGTTTTGGGAAGGTGGTATGCATGGTGTGGGTAATAGGCCTATAGAGATTGGGCTTGAATATTAAGGGTTACTACCATAAACTACCTTGATGAATCATCAAATTGAGCAAGATGTGTGCAGTAGGTATTCAATCTCGAGAGAGCTGAAATTTGGTTTTGCTTGCATTCTCCACAAAGTTAAATGGAGTTTTGGTAGATGAGGAAGAGATTCCAACAATGGGAGAGGATTTAAATGATAGATGTTTTGTTACTTTTGGTGCTGGTTTCTCCTTTTCAAATGTAGCAATTAGCTTGGAAGGAGATGGGGAGTATCCTTTGATTGAAATATAGATGTTCTTGCAGAAAACAACATTTAGAAGAGAATTGCTCTTAACAATGTTTGAGTTGGGAGAAGAATCAGATAACTTACTTGGCATAGCAGTGTGATCCTTGACAATTGGTGAGTCTGATTTCTCTCTAGCTGTTATCCCCTGCTAATCATCTTGTTTAGTGGAGAATTTGGAGAGCTATCTTGATTGTTCTTCCTACTCCCGATTATAATCTGTTGAGATTGAAACACCATTCTTGGACTGTGTATGCAGTGAAAACAACACATGAAAATCTTGGAGCTTATTCATCACTTTCCTCCTCATCATCAACGTATTCAATCAAGCCATTTTGCATGTCAACCTCTTCAATTTCAATATAGTTTTCATAGTCATCCATTTCTTCTTTAGTTTCCTTAATGTATGTTCCTTCTTCCGATTCCCTAGTGTCATAGATGGCATTGATGGTGGCTCTTCAAGAGGAAGTGTTATCACCAAATCACAAAGATCCCTATGTTTATACAAGTGCATATACTTGAACTCACGGTGTGATACGATAACATGGGTACTATCTCCAAGTTGTGGGACTTGCTACTTGAGATAGACCTCCAGAAAAGCCGGTTCTTGCTCTAAACTACCTACCACAATCTACTCTAATGCAGGGGAAACTAGCTATTCTAATCTAAATTTCCAAGGGACCAGGGAGAGAGAATGCATAAAATGAAATCCTACACTAAAGCGGTGATACACCAGAAAAGGAGGGTGTGAGAGTAGTCTTCAAATGCATGAAATACAGAAGCAAAGTGCACACTAGAAGAGGTGATGACAGTTCTCCATAATCTAGCAAAACACATTCACAACAATATTTCAAACATACACAATGATAATGGATCCCTGCATGAACATAATAATAGACACAATATTCTTGTAATCAAGGTTGAAGGGGCAAGAAGAATGCAAGAAAACACAGCAAGGGAAGATGCATCCACAAACTTATATTTTATTGCTTTCCCAGATATGCACAGCTTCAATCGGTTCTACAGAAAAGTGCCTGATCACCATGCGGAGTCCACAACAAGGGCTGTAACACATCGACTTCACAAAGCAATTTTGGCGAGCTTTCTATAAAAACTACCTCCCTCTACAATGAGCCCAACACTCCAATTTATAAGAAAATGAGAAGAGAGAGAGAAGGGAAAATGGAAATCCCGAAATCTATCCTTCAACCACTTGTAAGAGACATTAAATGGAGTAAAATGATTGTATATTACTTGCAAAAGGCTCCCCATACTGTCCCAGGTGCTGCAGCAGAGAAAGAATGATGACCATGCCTCTTAATTGCACTCCCAACCACCGAATAAAACATTTTATGAACCCGCCACATTTTTATAAAAAAATATCCATCGATATCTCATCAAATATGGACTGTCTCTCGGCAAATCAGCCGATTCGCGTCCCGCCCGTACTTTTGTCCCAACTGTCCCAAAACCGCACGAAACAAAACTTGACGATTTTCCCTGCTCTCGGATGTTTGACTTTTCGCATCCGTGCATCCCGATGTCCCAACCGTCACGCGACCGCCCGGGACAAAAATGTCGACTTATCTGATTTTCTTTGTTTTTTCGGCCCCAAGCTTCATACGACGAACCTCAATATGACCCGAACTATACAACCCGAACCATTCGGACTAAATGCTTTAAAACAGTCCTGCAACCTTATTTTTGCATTTTTTCCATTTTTTCCAACTCGTTGGGATTTCTTCTTGGATGGGAGAGTTAGAGAGAAGCCGAGGGGACCCCAAAAAACATGATTTTTTCCTTGAATCAATCTACTTGCTCGGAACGAATAATTTGATGCATGTTATCAAAATTACCTTAAGGGGTGAATTTTGGATAACAGGAAGCCTACAAGGACGTGGAGCAATTCTTGGTCTATTAGAAGGATTTGGTCTCCTTGGAACATTCCTCATTATGATTTGTGATAGTTGCTTCTTCAAAGGAACTAGTTCATTTGCCATTTTTTGGAACATTGGATCAGTGGTGACTGAATTTGGACTCGACCCTTTTGCTTCCCATTTGGTCCTTTCACTTTGCCAGAAATAATTAGATCATCATCAGTCTCAATTGCAAAGTCTTTAGCTTCCCTCAATGTTCTCGGTTGAGCTCTTCTGAGGAAGAAACCAACTTCTAATGGCAAAGCACTAATGAAGAACCTTTTCAAGTTGTTTTTCGAGGTACCACATCTTCTAGGATCCTTCTTGCCAACCTATCATACCTTGCTACAAAATCTCTCATTGATTCGGAGGTCTCCTTCTTCATTTGAACCAATTGGACTAGCAGATCTTGACAATATTCTGTACTCTTGAACCTATGTTCAAATGCACTTCTTATATCTGCCCAACATGTGACATATCTTAGAGGCAACATGTAGAACCATTCAAAGCAGATTTTTTTATTGATGACTCCTGACAAAGAGCTGGCTGAAACATCTTCATCTTCAACTCACAACACTCCACAAGCAATGATGAATTCTGCTACATGTTCTTCGAGGAGCTAAGAACCATCCCCTTTGAATTTTGGGAAGTTCTTTCTTGAGCCTCTTGGGAGCTCATGAAGTGGTTGTGGAAGAGCAAGTGGACCAGTATTTCCTCCCCATGGTACATTACGCCTACGGGCCTCATGATCCCCCATTCTCGCTTTCTATTTCTAGCTTCCCACCTTACTAAAGCTATTGTCTTTGCTGCTACTCTCTCATATGCCTCAACTCAAGTCTTTCGATTTCTTCAAGTTAATCCCTTATTTCCTCTTCTTCTCTTACTTCTATTTCTCTAATTTCTTCATTGGTTTCTACGCGGTGAAATCATCAAGTTTCTCATTGATGTATGGAAATTCACCATCCACTGGATTAGCAACACTCAGGTTCTCAACGTGACCGGTTTCTTGATGAAGACGAGGCCCCTAAATTTTGAGTAGATCTTGTCTTCTTTGAAGTTCTTCAAAAATGGGGTCATTTTTTCCTCCTTGTCTTTGTTCTTGGGTGTATCTTCTATCAGCCAACTTGAAAGTTTACGCTCTCCTCTAGGGTGCTAGATTTTGTCTTTTCCTTTCCAGTTCGACAACATGTTCCTCTTCTAGGTCCAGAATCCTTATGGCAATGAAGTATTGATTGAAACTTTGTCTCTTATGCCAAATAGCTTCTCTCATATCAGAAGCGATGTCTTCTTGGTTGTGAAAGAGTAAATCAGGTCTCTCAATAGGAGGATTTCCCAGAAAAGCCATGATGTACATCCATGTAGTCTGTGTGATTATCCAATCTCCAGAAAATTTTCTTCTATAATCTTTTTTTGTATTTTATGACCTTGAGGTCATTTTTAGGTGTAGATGCTGCAAAATCTACCCCACGGTGGGTGCAAAAAACTGTTGGGAAGAAAATTTGTCTTGTGGAAAAATTGGTCGATTTGAAGCCAACGTTATGGGAATATATGTCCCTCTACTTGAATGGTGTAGCTTCCATATGTGCATGCATGAAAAATTGGATTTCAATGGCAACCTTTCGACCGAGAGATCCAACAGAGCACTCCACTCGACCCTATGGCAAAGCTAGAGATTTTTCAATAGAGAAGAACTTTGTTTGAGAAGGAGAAAGGGAGTGAGAATGGAGGTAGTAGAAAATAATGTTGTAAGTAGCATAAGAAGCATTTAAAGTTAGATGAAAAAGAATCCGCATGAGAAGCTACAAGACCGAATGAAACTCATTGGTCGCAAAGTACCAATTAATTCCTCAATCAAAGAGGTAAAAATTCCTTATTTTATTATTAAATCTCGAGCAGAGTTTGTACATAGCTTGAGAATGGAAGAAATTCGAGGAAGAAGAGAAAATAGAAGAAGAGTGGCATTTTTCATTCTTTTCCGTGTACATAGTACTCTAGTCTTTTTTGAAATCAATTGCCAAGATTTGGAATGACTTTGGGAAGCCATAATATTCTTCGCAAGAAACCGTTACAACTTCACAAATCCTTGATGCCTTTTCAAATTCCATTTTTTGAAGAAAATGCTCATGGTCGGTTAAAAACGAAATCTTACAAAGCAATCATTACATTCGATTTGCTAGTTTAAATATAGACCATTTGATTTGCTCCTATAGCTTTGAAAATGAGTCGTCCACGTGGTAGGAAGGGATCGGATCGGCTACAGGGGAGCCCTTTACATTTGTGATTTTTATAAATTTGGAAATTTGGAAAACATTGGCCCACACCCTCGCTTTGAATTTTCAAATTAGACACGTGGTCATTTCGATTGGAAATGGGGTCGCGACCCTTTTCTCAACATTTTAGCCTTTTTGGGAAAAAGGCTCGAAAACAAAATTCCTCCACCGACCCGATGCTCCAATTTGACTAGGACACGTGACACCCTCTGATTAGAAATGGGGTTGTGGCCCTTTTCTCAACATTTTTACCTTTTTTGGAAAAAGGCTCAAAAACTCAATTTCCTCACCGGCCCAATCTTCCACTATGAATTTTCAACAGCGGACTTGAGACCTTGCCGGAGTCACAAAGCATTCTAGAAATTTTAATTCACTTTTGGAACTTTGGTTAAATTTCCAAAAGTGCCTTGATGGTCCACTCGTCTGCTTTGACTTTTCAACGCTGGGCTTTACCTTTGACTTTTTCCCCAGTGGGCTTCAACTTTGATTTTTTCCTTTATATCCTAATCGGGGTTGCGAGATCATTTTTTAACTTTTCGGATTTTTACAAAAAGGCTCAAAAACACAAATTCCTCTTCCGAACCGCTCTTCGCTTTTACTTTTTCACTTTGGGCTTCAACTTTGACTTTTTCCTTTCAAACTTTCCGAGCCACGGGGCAAATTTTCCATTTTTGCCAAAAGTGACCAAAAGTGTTAAGTTCACCAAAAATCTGCTTCCTCCCATCCAATAGGATCGACCATGTACTTGCATTCACCAGGCCAAAATTTGACGGGGAAAAGACACCCATCATCTTGATCAAGGGAAAAACACGAGAGGAAGAGAACTTCATCACTTTGAATCTAATTTTTGAATTTTCTTTGCGAACTGGACACATGGAGGTAAAAAAATATTTGACGACCTGCCATAGAACAAGCAAACAATTTTGAGCACAAAGAAGATTGTAAAGACGATATTTCATGCACGGATCGGGAGATGAAGAATTTCTTAAAACGAGCACAACATAGGTTTAAATAGCTCTAGGGCACCGCTTTTGCTAATCTCTTGAATCTCCAATTTGTCTTAAACACCAACGAAGGGCATGAGCTCAAAAAAATTGAATTTGGGT
This sequence comes from Taxus wallichiana var. yunnanensis, assembly GCA_018340775.1. NCBI lineage: Eukaryota > Viridiplantae > Streptophyta > Pinopsida > Cupressales > Taxaceae > Taxus > Taxus wallichiana. Next base: position 474,010,169 of record CM031242.1, on the reverse strand, counting down.
ATGGAAACGCAGAGTAGTTTTCGGGAGACAACAGATGGAAAAGGCTTGATTTACCTATTGATTTCTTTAAGCTTAATACTTAGCCCTAGTCATATTTTCTAGCGATAAATCATCTATCTTCATTAATAATTTTTTAATATTCCTAATAAACCGCATTTGGTGAGTGGGGTTTGCCTAAAATCCCTTTAGGATTCTGCAATGTTTCCATTTGGGGCATTACATCATCATCTAATTGTCATCTTTCATTGTAATGATCTCATTCACGATGATTTGTATCCTTAAAAATTATCCTGGAAAAACCTTTCAAAATTAAGTGGAAAGAGACCTTGGGGCACTCGGAATCATTACATCAATTTGCAATGGTCGCGATCGTAAGTCATTTTCACACACATTTACCAATTAGGGTGAGCTTCCTTAGCACTTTGGTATCCACCATGGCGTCATTTAATACATTCAAAACAAATATATCGACATCCCCCATCTCTAGATCGGTTTGATCATCATCCTAGACATGCAATGCCATATAAGTGAAAGAGCCCAATTCATTGACGTTATGCCCAAAGTGATTCATGTTTGAACTCTTACTCACCAAATTTCATATTGTGAGTGACATCATTTACCATAGAACAATATACTTATTACATGTTATTACTCTCTCTCTCTCTCTCTCTCTCTCTCTCTCTCTCTCTGATGTACATATAATGGGTAACAATACTATATGCTTCTACGATTTTATTAATCTAATACTATATTAGTTTTTTCAATATTATTTAATTACTATTTCTTAGTTTCTCTTACAAAATTTTGTAATAATTATTTTCAAGGACTTCATTCCTCTTTGCATATTCTTTATGGGTTAAGAAGAGTATTATACTATTTGTAAATATAAATGTGATAGTGATTTAATTAATCCTAGCAACAATATATTGACATAGAAATTTATTCCATCCAAATTTATTTAAAGAGCAGAGAGAAATTATACATAAATATATACATCCAATACATTTTAATAGTTACAATTATCATAGAGAAGCAAAAAGAATCCTTTCAAACTACAAAAGAGGCCTCTAGATCATAGATAAGTTTTCCAATTTTGATGATTAATTGAAAAATTATTGTGTACTCTTATATAATTATTAATTTTAGCTCAAATAGAGAGTATTAACTCAAATAATAATTTTTATAGGTCATATTTACAAATCAAATAGTTTCCATACCAATTTAACAATGATTATAACATTAAATTAAGAGAGATAAAATAATAATAGATAAACAAAGGATGACTATATGCCCAAAAATCCCAAATATAATATACAATAACTCTATAAATATAAAATTGATATTTATTCATATTCCATTATATCTTTATGATCTTTGCATTCACCACTTGAATGATACATTGCAAGTTATACAAGTAATCTAATTTTTGGTTATATCTAGAACTTTAAACATTTGACGCATTCACCACTTGATAAATTGCAAGCTATGCAAGTAATCTAATTTTTAGTTATATAATATCTAGTCAAACTTCACTATAGAAGTCATTTTCTTGAGAAAACATAGGCGTGCTTTGAGGATAAACAAGATATCTCATCCAAAAAAAAATCTTAATATAATGCAACACGAATGTATAAAACACATTTGAATGGTCTTGGTATAAGTACCTAGTAATATACTAGCTATTGTCGGTTTTATTCTATACTCTAATGGATTGGGTAAATTCTAATTCTAATTAGATCAAATAAAAATATATTTATGAATGTATAAAGTTTTTATAGAGATCGAAATGGTCTTGGTTAGGAATCATTTGAAATAGGAAACATACTAAAATAAGCATATTTGTTTTTAAAAATACCCACATGACTACCGTCCTAATGCAATTTTATTCCTTTGTAAGCGAGACCCAAAACGGTTTATTTAGCAAATATATTAAAGAAAGCAACTCAACAATAATATATTTTTATATTTTACCATTTTGTTTATTTCTATTAAATAGGAAATAAAAGTAGATTTGTAGAATGTTTTGTAGCGATTCATAATCCTTCATTAAATTCTTATTCTAATGATCATGAGCTCATTCTTGTTAAACATATTTTCAACGAAATTGCTTATAATTCTTCATAGCAATTTTCAAATCCATCCCAGAGGAATGAAAAAATAGTTTGTCAAAAAATTAATTTTTTTAATTTATCTCAATAAAATTTCAAAAGAAGAGTTACAACCCCAAAGCAGAAGTTGCATTCTTTTAAAGTTTATCAACTGAAAACTAATATTCTTCAATATTCATCTTGAGAACTATCCTAATAATATTATATGTATTTTTTTGTTTGATACATATAAAAATAATAATTTAGTTTTTCAACAATCAATCTGAGTGTGAAGAGTTAGAAAAGACCAATTATTCTCTTTAGTTCATCGAGTGTTTAATTCTAGATGTGCAAAACTAATAATTTATCTCAGCTTATTAAGAATAATTTTCTTATAATTTATAATTGTTCATATGATAATCTTACCAACCTCATTATATTCTCTCTATATATGTGTTACTACCCAATTCGTATGTTCCTCTTCGTTGCATATTGACATTACTTATACAACCCAATAAATCCCTATTCTAGATATGATCATCTAGTCATTTGTACCCTTATTGATAGCATTTCAAAGTTATTTCATTGTGCACCTTCATGGTATAAATACCTTTGATGTTACACTCTTATATAGAAATAACACTATTTATCAATCAAGAAAGTGTAGTTGTAAACTTTATAAATGATAGTCTTTTCTTACAATATGAATTTATTTCACCCTATCTACCATATTAAATGTTGTCCAAATAAGTAATTTGTTTCGTATATATATATCGAAGTTTGTTCGAAGATAAAATTTACATGTCGCTCATGTTACCAATCAATATAGGGTATTTATTATCAATGATTGTTCATACATCACCTATTTCATCACAATTACTTCACTTAACCATAAAAAGGTGGCCTATAAAGTGCTACAAGAAGTAAGCAATGTAGTTGGGTTTCAAACCTTGAACCTATTGGATTTTTCACTATTTTTGTTTTCACCCTTGTATGTATAAATTACACTTATGTGAATAATGTAAGTGGTATTGAGATGATAAAGTGGAGCACATATAGAAAATATAATTTGGGTAAGAACCATTTAGTCATTCATCTCATCTAACAAATTAAATGACATCCAATTTATTACATTGTTGTGAAAACAAAATAAAATATAAATTTAGAAAGCCCATTTTATGGCGGTCGTCATGTTGTCACCACTTGAAATCGCATGCTACATGTCAAGGACAATTCTCCATGGCAATAAAAGTATGGATGTCGCCATGGATGGAGAATGTGGAAATTATTTCTTCCCTAGCTCCAAAAGAGGAACAAGGTTTGTTGTTTTCAAGTTTATTAGATAATGTATTAAAAGTGTAGAGGATTTTTATTTCAAATGTGTGAAATCTAGTGAAGCTCACCACAATAGATCCAATTTCATGGTTTTGGGCTCGATAATTTTTTTTAACTAGTTCTACGGACTATACAGGTAATGTGTGGAGGAGGCTCAAGGTCACCCAATACCATATTGAATGATCCACTAAGGTGAAGATGCATAATTTTTAATAAAATAATATATTGTTTTTCTTTGTTTTGCATTTTCGTATGTTAAATAGGCTACATTTTTTCAACATTGGATGATTGTGATTATGTTGATTCGTTGGTCCTTGGTATAAGATTCATGAAAAACTACAAGAGAGTTATGATTATTTTGTTTGTTTAAAAGGAAGTTGGGTCTCTTGACACCATGGAAAAATATTTTGTCATTTAAGGAGAAGATAATTATGTTGATTCTTGGGAAAACATTTTTTCTATTATTTTAATCTATATAATATATTATAACATCTACCTTTCGCTCATATGTCCAATTATTAGAGGGCATCAATTATCAATCATTGTTTATATACATCTCTTGTTCTCCTACAATTAATTGATCTTAAAACATAAAATAGGGGCTACAAAGTGCTACATGAATCAAGCATTATGGTTGGGTTTCGATCCTAGAAACTATTGGATTTTACCAATTCTTTTATTTTGACCTCTTTATGAACAAAGTCAACACCCATTATTAGAGAGATTTAGAGGATAAAGTTGAGAACATATAACATACATTATTTAGAGATGAATAATCTGAGTGGTGGAATAAGCATGGTACATACAAGTATTTAATTCAAACCTTTTCATTTCCAACTTTCAATACATGTCTTTGTTTTATCCGACAAATTAAACACCATTGAATCAAAATCCTTGACTCATTTAAAAATCACAAAATAAGAAAGACCATTGTATGCTAATAGTCATTGACAAACGATGTCATCATAATTGTTGATGAGGGAAACCCTAATGATTACACGATAGGCGGAGAGAAACTTTGATCATAAATGTTCATAGAATTAGAACCCTGGTTTACCAAGTCCAATCCATATATCCTTGTCTCTAAAGTGTCCCATGTACCATGCAAGCAAATTCCTCTTACATTTACATGTGTTCTAACTACCCAAAAATAAAAGGGCTGAAATTATAACAACTATTGATAATGGTAATATTGATCGACCAATCATTACATTTTGAGATATCTCCAAAATATGTTTCCTTAATGACTTGTACACCACACACCCTTTCTCCATCAAACTATTGATAAAAATGACAGATGATTGTAGGAAAGAGGAGTTTCACATGTTTCTCCATGGTGTTTTCCTTTCCTTGGAATTTTCCTCCCTCAAACCCCTTCTTGATCACGCCTCGTCCTTTTTTTTCTTCCTTGTTTTCTCTATCTAGTTTTACTTTAGTAATGCATCCCCTTTAGTGTTTCAATTGCACATTTCACATGTGATTGATATTTTAACATCTTTATGGGACCCCAACATTGAAAATGATGGAATTTGATATGGGCTTGAAATCGAACCACTTTCCTTCTCAAGCTCCATTTTCATGTTGGAAAAGGATTGTTGGGAAACCTATATTTGTAGAGAATTATTTCTAATATATTTTCCATGAGAGGAAGACATGTTAATGTTAAAAGTTATTAATATTGACCCATAAAAGATGGTATAAATTTCCATTTTAATTTCTCCTCTATTCCACCTAGCTTTCCTTCATTTACATTGAATGGTATATTGGGTGCTCATTTTTTTGAATTCTCCTTTGAGAGGGAAAGATAAGTAATCATTATAAAATATATTTCTTATATATACTTGAAAAGGTGAGTAGAAAATAAAAGGATATAGAGCATTGGAAAGAGACACACTTATAGTAAAGAAAATCATAGAATAGATCGGTGTAGAGAAGGAGAAAATTCTAGAATTAGACTTGCTGCACACAAAGAGAGATATGTATGTGTGTGTGTGTGCACAATAGTGTAGAGAATTAAAATACATAATAGTACAACAACATACAAAATAGCACAACATTCCAATTTTTATTTTTAAAGAAGAAGAAACATTGCAGCAAGATATAGAAAAAAAACTAAGTAGCAACTCAAGGAAGTTTTTGTATTACATTGTTATTTGATTTAATATAATTGTATTTTTCGTTTTCTAGGTTTTTATTTTCATCCATTATTTTTTTTGTTTTATTGACATACATTTTTCCAATATTTTTGTATACGAGAAAGAGTTGTTGGGGTTTGAGTGATGGATTCTAATAGTGGTAAATCTTACAACCAACTCCCAATATGCGATGGAAAAACTATGACTTCTGGTGCATAAAAATTAAGACTTTATTCTCTTCTTAAGAGATGTGGGAACTAGTAGAAGGTATATAGAGAGAGACATTATACCAAGAAACATTAAATGCTCCCAAACAATAAAAAAAGAACCTTATGAAGGAAAACATAAATAATGATGCCAAAACATTGAGTTATATTCAAAATGGAATGATTGATACAATTTTTTCAAGGATAACATAGCTACACATTCCAAAAAAGCATGAAATATTTTACAATATACCTATCAAGGAAGTTACAAGGTGAGGCTAGTGAGATTGTATATGTTAAGAAGACATTTTGAGACCTTTTTTATGAAGGAATCAAAACCCTTCAATGGTTTTCATAAGGACAATGACCATGAAAAATAAAATAAAGACAAATGGACATTTTTTTTAATAGCATAGATCATAGAGAAGGTATTGAGGAGTCTTCCAACCAGATTTGATTAGGTTATTGTAGCAATAGAAGATTCCAAGTACTTGAAACAAATGATGATGGATGAATTGATGGGTTCCTTGCAAACCTATGAATAAAGGATAAATAGGAAAAGCATTTCCTCTATTGAACAAGCCTTCAATACAAGCATGACTGTGAGAGGTAGGGAAAGGATCCTATAATAAAGGAAGAGGAATAATTTACAACCACCAAGAAGGTGGAAGGCGTAATGATCAAGATCAATATGGAAGATAAACTGAAATGAGAAACATCACTTATATTGGTGGTTCCAACCTAATGTATGATAAATCAAACATTCAATGTTGTTATTAAGTTGGACATTATTCAAGTGAATGTAGGAAGAAATATTATGATATTAAAATTAATAATGAGAGTTATACTAATGCAAAATAGGATGAACCCGAGAAGCATGAAAAGGGTGGAAATTTGTTTCTAATATGAAATATGGTTGAGAAAAGACAATAAACAAATATGGTACTTAGATAGTGCATATAGCAACAAAATGTGTGGTAACAAGGAATTTTCAACAATATAGATTAAGCAGATTAAATTGAAGGTTAATATGGGAACAAATGACAAGGCTCCCATAATGGGAAAAAGGAGCATATCTAGTCTCACCGAGAAAAAAGGTAAAAGGTATATTCAAGATGTCTTCTATGTGCAAAAATTATAGCATAACCTTCTAAGCATTGGGAAACTTGTCTAGAAAGGATATAAGATGAGATTTGAAAATGGAGAATGCATAATTTATGATAGAAGTGGAAGTAATAAGTAGCTTGCAACAGTGAAGATGACACAAAATAGAATGTTTCCTTTGAGGATGAAAAGTGTGATAGCATTGGAATTTAAAACTATGGAAACTCGATCAATCTACTCATTAGCACCTCGGGTATGGATGTTTGATTTTTGTGGGTTGAATGTTTTTTATAGGAATAAAATCAAAAGAAGGATTCCCAATAAAAAAACTAGATAAATTATGTGTTGGTTTCATATTGGAGAAGCAACATAGAAATGTATTTCCCTCAAGTAAGTCTTGGAGACCAATCTCATATCTTGAGCTAATACATTAAGACCTTTGTTGTCCCATGAAGACTCCCTCTTTATCCAAGAATGAATAGTTTATTATATTCATAGATGACTTCAGTAGAAGGACATGAGTATATTTTTAAAAAATAAATCAAAATAATTTGAAGTATTCATACAATTCAAGGCCATGGCTGAGAAGCAAAATGGTCATTACATAAAATAATGAGAATGGATAGAGGAGAATACATATCAAAATAATATTTGAATTTTTACAAGGAGAATGGGATCCAAAAAAATATAGCGAGGTAAACACTCCAACAAAATTTTGTAGTTGAGAGGAAAAATCTGAAAATACGATGGATGAAAAGGATCCCAATCAAAGCTAGAGTATTTTCCGATGAGTATTGGGATGTGGAACAACAATCTATTTTTTGAATAGATTTCCCTACTAAGAGTTGTTGGCATGAAGTGGGAGAAAACCAAGTGTTGAGCACTTAATATATTTTTTGTGTGTGACATACACATATGTACCCAAGAAAAGAATATAAAAGTAGGGTAACAAAATATAAAAATGCATCCTCAACGGGTATGGGGAAAAATCTAAATATTATAGATTTTAAAATCCAATAAAAAGGATCATATAATCAGCCAAGATGTTCAATTCATAGAGGAAGCATCTTAAGGAGATATACAAGAAGTGCAACAATCCACAAACAAAAGGCAAGTGAATATTTTATTGAAGCTGAGATAATAGATGGTAGAGTAAAAATACACTAAACCGGAGCTCTATCTTGAAAACGGGTGAATCATCAAGTGGTAAAATCTTAAAAAGTACATAAGGAGAAGATGATGAAGAAATTTCATTATCTTCCAACTCAAATCAGCACCAATGGAGCATGAGGAGTGCAAGATATTTAATGTTAGTTAACTTATGATGAAAATGAAAATGGAATAAAATATTGTGATATATATTCAGTAATTGATCTTATTTATTTTGAAGAAAAAGTTAAGGATAACAAGTGATGTCAAGCGATGGATGAATAAATACATGCAATAGAGAAGAATAAGACAAGGGAATTAGTACACCTTCCAGATCAGAAAATAATTCTTTGGTTTCAAGTGGATTTACAAAACCAAAAAGAATCCCCGGAGGCTAGATTGAAAGACATGATTCAAGGCTAGTTGTTAAAGGCTATAATTAAAGGCTTGAACGTGATTATAATGAGACATTTTCTCCATTAGCTAGGGTGAGAATGGTGATACAATAATTGCAATAGTTTCTCATCACTAGAGGAGGGTACATAAATGGATTTCAAGTCAACATTATTGAATGACATGCTAGAAGAAGAAGTATAAGTGGGAAAATCACATGGTTATGAGATTCTAAGGCATGAGACCAAGGTGTGTAAGTGTTATAAATATATTGTGACATTTTTAATAAATTGTAATATTATTAATAATGAGTTAATACAACTCATATTAATAATATAGCTAATAGCTTTATTTGCATGAAGTTGTTGAATAAACAAATCGCGTAGCTATTTTGGTGTGTGAGATAATAAAGGGATGTGAGAGATATCCTATAGATAAGTTTGAGATATTCATGGGGAGTGATATGAGGGATTGAAGGTGAATTTTGACTCCACCTTTGTAGGAGATCAAACATAATAAAATGTAACCTCTATCATTGTAATTGATATCCCGACTGAATTTCAATTTCTATATTCTTGTTAGTCGGTGTTTTTATTATAGTACAATTTGTATTAGTGGTATCAGAGCAGGGAATTCGAATGGAAAATGTGAGTTAGTTGTTGCTAGGTTAGTCATGTTCTCCATACTCAGCCCATCTGATGTTTAAATTCAAACATACATGCCTGTGAGTGGTGTAGCAAGTTTTGTTTTATATGCATTGAGATTTATTCAGTCTTAAAAGCATCTATTGGAACACGCTTTCCATATCTCTAGGTTAATTAGCTTCACATAAATATTTGATTTCTTATTTCATCGATGTAATGAATCATTGAATGCAAATATTCAATTTGATTAAATATTTCTTATCAGAACTATTGATAGAAGAGGACGACTTCATGTGTTATCCATTATCTGCCAAGCATTTGATCTTAGTCATATTGACCAGATTCATGCCATTTATATCTATGATTACATTAATGTGTTGCTCGCTGCATACATCATTTCTGCGCTCAAATTAATGATTGATACCTATTAAAGGGATTTTTATGGTGTTTTCGTTTGTAATTTATATGTAAACTATTTGGCGTTGATCAGTTAAGTTTTGTAGCAATTTTTCTTTTGTTTTATGTCGGTTATGAGTACCTACCGTGTCTTATAATTATTCATATAAGATTTTAGTGAGTCTCATTTTATACTCGGTGACCAGTGTGTTTAAAACATTGTTATTGTTTAGTCTTTGGTCTTTGCGTCATAGATATCAAGTCAATCCTTTTAAAAATTTTAATGTCTATGTGTTAAGAGTTGTATTTGGTAAGTTTGAGTCATGTTATTGTGTTTTTTTATCAATAGTCTATGTAAAGTGAGTTATGTAAAGTGTCACAGTTGTACAAAATTCATTTAGTTATGTGGAAAAAGTAATTAAATATTACTTTTAAGTTATTTATATCAAGTATTATTTTATTGTAAAAGAGTCAAGTGTTTATTTGTAGTCAAGTATTGTCACTGTGAGTCGAAGTCGAAAAGTAAAAGACTATAAAAAAAAAAATTACCTTACGGACACATTTTCGGTGTTACCCAACGTCCAATGTTTTTGGAGAATCAGGTGAATAATATTGTATTTTTGATGATATTTTTGATGAATTCAAAGAAGGAAAATGTGCTTGGCCCCAGGGGCTCGCCCCTTAACCCCGCCTCAGTACCGCGATAGGGAGCGCGCCCGGTGGCGCTGCCCCGAGAGCTTGCGAGGACACTCGCTCCTTGACCCCATTGGGGGCTACCACCTCCGCACCTCCGCTTTGTAATTTCGAACGAAAGAGAAGAATTTTGGGGAAGATGCGTAGACAAAGGTGGTGCAATTTTAGCTTCAACGTCCAATTTGCTTTGAGTAAGAAATGTGATTAATCGAGGATGAAGGAAACGAAGGTTTGAGGTCAATCAATGACCTCTCGTCGATCACACCAACAACGTGACCACATGAAGCTGTGGTGGCGTATGTATGTGTGTATGTGTGTTTTATTTTATTTCAAAGTTGCGGTTTGTTGTGTGCGGTATGGTTTTAGAGTTCTTGTTTGAATAAGTGAAATGTTCACATTGAGGGGTGAGCTAGAACATGGTTTCAATGTTCAAATATCCCTCTATTCAGTTTGTATCCAAAGAAATAGTCGTTTCGTACATGATTTCCTAAAGGAAAGACATAATGGATAGATGAAAGCACAAAGGAAAAGCAACAACATGATATTTGGGTTGTTGGTTGTCCTATAAAACCATCCTTTGTTTTAGGTTTTTGTTGTCTTGTAAAATCATCATTTGTTTCAGGGTTGTTGGTTTTCTGTAAAACCATCCTTGTTGTAGTTGTTGGCTGTCCTACAAAACCATCCATCATGAGCACGTAGGGGCGGAAAGCTGCGAAGGAAGTGTGATTATTTTTTCTACCTTGTCAACAATAGGGAATGTATATTGGGAAGTAATAATGTTAATAATAGGGGAGTGAATGTTACAAATATATTGTGCCATTATTAATAAATTGTAATATTATTAATAATGAGTTAATGCAACTCATATTAATAATATAGTTAATAGTTGTGTGTGAGTGAAGTTGTTGAATAAACAACTCACATAGCTATTTGGTGTGTGAGATAATAAAGGGATGTGAGAGATATCCTAGGGATAATTTTGAGATATTCATGGAGACAGAGATATGAGGATTGAGGATGAAGTTTGACTCCACCTTCATGAAGTTTTAGATATTCATGAAGAGTGATATGAGGAATTGAGTGATGTAAGCTCGAGAAAATGTTGTATTGACTTAAAAATCACCAAGGGAATGGTGCATTCATATAGAATAATATTTGACAAGAAATGGATTTAGAAAATTGATAGAAACCTAAAATCTACATTAAAGTAAAAAAATAAGGTGATATTTGTATTGTAGTCCTATATGTAGATGATCTAGTCTTTATTGGAAATGTAAACAAGTCCACATAAGATTTTAAATAAACAATGAAGGCATTTGAGATGACAGATTTAGTATTTTTGAGATACTTTCTTAGAATTGAAGTTAAAAAATAGAGCATAGAATATTTGTCTCACAAGAAAATTATGCAAATGAGATTTTTTTGACATTGAGAATATTGGAAAGAAAAACAACATTTACACCAGCTAAAATATACTTGAAATTACACAAGGAAGATTGCAACATCAATGTGGATCCCACATAGTACAAAATCTTGGTATGAAGCTTTATGTTCTTGACTGCAACTAAACTAGACATTAGGTATGATATCAACCTAATTTCTAGGTTCATGGAGAATCCAAAGGAGACAAATTGGTAAACAGGTAAAATATTTTTTATATATTTTAATGACACAAGAAATTATGATATTTTATATTCTTCTATAAATGAATTCTAGTTAACTAGACATAAATATAGTTATTGGGAGGGTAGTATTGATGATAGAAAGAACACATTTAGATATGTATTTCATATTAGGTAATGATCCATTTTATGGGATTCAAAGAAACAATCATTTGTTTCACTTTCCATAGTTGAAGTCGTGTTTATAGCAGAAAATGCAGCCACTTTTTCAGTTGTATGGATCATAAGAATACTCTCATATTTACATGAAGGATAATATGGAGCATTTATTATCTTTATTGATAATTTATCTTCTAATGAATTGTCAAAATCATGTTTTTATGGATAATGAAAGGATATTGTAATAAGGTATCATTTCATTAGAGAATTACTCGAAAAAGGGGACATCGAACTTAATTTTTTAAGTTAGAGCAATAACTTGCTCACATTTTTCTAATCCTTTATCAAAATATAGTTTTTTACATTTGAGAGGAAATTTGGGATTCATTAATAAAGTACATTATAGCTTTGGATATTCTTCATCTAGCTTTGGATTTAATTCATCTAGCTCTAGGACCTTTTAGCTAGCTCTAGAGATCCAACATCTAGCTCTGGAGACCCTACAACTAGATCCGAAGATCATACTAGTCATATCTAGAGATCTAGAACTAGCTCCGAGATCCCTCAAATCAACTCCAAAGATCATTCCACTAGCTCTTGAGTTTCTACAGATTAACTCCAAAGATCTACAATCAATTTTTTGAGTGAATATAAATGTTTTTGTAAAATACATTGATGCATAAGGATTTTTATATGAGTTTAAATGGCTCAAGGGGAGGTGTTAAATATTATTAGTCTTGACCCATAAAAGATAGTTCTAGTGCCCACCATATTTCTATATTTTCCTAGAGATTGTTGACTCATCTGAGTAGCTTGATTATTGCATATGAGACATTTTTATTTGATTTTGGTAGATTTTGATTTGCATTTGCTATGATTATTATCCTATGGTCTATGAAATCGTATTTGACAAGACACTTTTGAGACACTATATGATATTCATGGATATTGGTTATTTCATTTTGATTAGAGATGATGATACTAGGATGTTTTAGATTTGATGGATTATGTTGTTATATGGTATTCACTGATGATCATGACTTTGAGTTATACATTGTGGATATTGGATCATGCTTATATGTATCATTGGTAGAATAGATGTTGTAAGATTTTATTTAGCTGATATTATATAATCGTATTTCATTTGGATTTATAAATATTTTTATCATGCCAAGCGATTTGGGGTTTTCCTTAAGTGTGAAGGATTTACAAGTAGCACCACTTGATAACGTGGGACATTGTGGTATCACTATAAATGATGCCAAAACTATCCAACCGAAACTTTTTTATCTCACCTTGTTTCATTTTGGCCATTTTTGTAATTGGGGAAATTTGGTTGGCTTTTGCATGTGCTTTGATTTATTTATTTTTTATATTTTTCCAACCCTTGAGATCCATGATAAAACTTGATTTATATTATGGATGATTTATATTATGGAAATAAGGTCATTTCGATGATTTACATTGTGAGGTGTTTTGTGTCATAAAATTATTTTAGGGATGTGTTGGGAGTTGCTAAGTAAATTAATGGGGACTACTTCTCACTTTGGATTCTCCTGCTCAAACCCAAATCCTGAATTTACCCTTTAAGGAAATTTTTGAAGGATTTTTTTGAAAGGTAAGGTTCTTCTTTACCTAAAAATTAGTCCATAGGACCTAACCTATGGGTAGTGGAAGCTCTTTGCAAACAAAATAATCCTCTTCCTCACTCTACCCTCTCTCTATTAACTCTCTAAATATCCTTTCAATGTTTTATGTGTATGGATTTTATATTTTCGTGGTCTTTGGGGGCTTATTGGGATTTTTTTCCCTCATGCATTTTCTAGACACAAAATCACGCACATATTACTATTTTACTATGCCATCAGCTATGTTGTTATATACATGAATATTGAGTAAGAAAAGTATTCACTGGTTACATAAATCCCTGTCTATCTACTTATTTTGATTCATTTCTATTGTGTTAATCTTCTACATATGTCTTTTTGGTAACCAGTTCTAGTCAAGTCACATAGATCCATGCTTTTCTACCTTTTCACATTTTTCATCATTTATCTCATGACACTAGTGCCCATTTTGTACACTACTAGTGCCAAGGGGGCCATGTCCATTTTGGGCACTCATGACTTGTTTATTTCTTTTACTTATTTTGACATGTATGGTTGGCCTTTCTATTTTTCATATCCTTATCCCGAGCCCATAGTTAGCCTTCGTATCACTAGTAGAAAAATTCAAACAATAGATATATATATATATATACACAACATACATACTATTATTTTGGCTATAAATTCTATGGGGAATTCACATCTACATATTATATCTCGCTATCAAAGGGACTACATTTTTGGACTACATACAACTGTAGGAAGGCGAAGTGTTGAATTCCATATCACACATTTGTATCTTGTCTAGCTATAGCCCGCTATCTTGGCATCATTGGTGTGAGAGCAACATAAGGAGACTATTTCACACACAAGCACAAAGAACTACATGGATTCTAGAATGCATTGTAGTGTTTGGTCATAATTTCACTCTTCAGGTGAACATCGGGGTCATTCGGACTTCACATGTTGCATATTTCATTTAAATTTTATATTTTTGTGAGGTTGTGTAGGTAGTTAGGCTTTGTTTTGTAAGTTCTGGTACCCTCTCCGCAATCAAAGAACAAACATAGTGCAAGCAATAGGAATCAACAATAAAATCCTAGTGACACAAAAGAAATCATATCGTGATCATTTGCATTGTCGGAACACCCAAAATCATTCAAAGAGATACTCTGGCGACCATGTCCTACTGCGGGATACATTTTCCAAAGATCAATGCAGAGTTACAAGATCTTTGATAAGTCGGTGTAACATAATTTACAACTATATACTCAGTCACGAATACCTACATATTGTATAGGAATTAGCTAAGTCACTTATGTATCTTATTTTGTCATTATCTTGCATTGTTGGAGTTTTTAGCATCTATATCTTACTATATTTTGTCATATCGCTTACTCACGAAATAAGGTGTAATTAAGTTTTTATTAAATAATTTTGTGAACCATGCTCTTATTCAAACTCCATTAACTAGGATTCCAAATAACTCATGGAAAAAAAGAGCTCCTCATCTCTTATAGATGATATGGCCTATACCTATGTATAAAAAGTTATTGACGATGCCTCTTCGAACCTAAATTTTGCGGTCTCTACCGGACTCCTAACTATGATCCCTCGGCCTCCAAAAATACCCTTACTATTAGCCTTGACACCCCTAATATTTTCATATTCTCTCCAAACCAAATCTTTTCTTCATGTTCTCCCTCTATAGACACACAATCACGCACCTTGGGTAATTATTTAGTCTTGATTACATACTACTATTCATGTGATTCCTAAGTAAGAAAAGTACTAAATAATCCATATCTTTGGCCACCTTTGTTTGCTTTTTGTCGTTACATTTAGTATTTCACCCTTACTTGCTTAGTCTTCCTTTTTACTCTTTAGAATTTTTCATCCTGACACTAGCGCCTGGTTAGGACACCAACGTGAGGTGCCATCATTCCCTTTGTGTGCTCCTATCCTCTTTATATTTTAATCTCATGTTTGGGTCCTTTCTAGTTATTTGAACATCTTATCTTTTTGGTATTCGGCCTTTTTGAGGTTAATTATGAAATTAAATGAAGGAATCAAATAAATATAAAGTTATGTGATCATAATAAAGGACCAAATATAAAGCACTATTTATCGATACATTAGGTTGCATCCAACAAGGCATCTAAGAGCTCCATTTTATCAATTTAACTCCATCACAAGGACACACATGCTAGTTTTTTCCATCACACTTTATAGGAGGGAATTTTATTCTATTCCATACACACATTTACTACATTCTACATCTATCTACTTTCTCGCTATCCACGTGCAAATGGCACAAGAGAAACCTAGGGAAAATCTACACACACATAAAGAACTACATTGATTACGAGATGTAGTGTAGAGATTAGTTGTAATTTAACCATTGTGGCGGTAGAGGACAGGTTCGACACCTCGTTTTGTAACTTTTTTAGGTTTTGATGTTTATTTGAGGGTTTTGAAGGATTATGTTTCATTTCATGTTTCCAAAGACTCCAACGATCATTGCGTGAATCTGTGATGAAAAAATGAGAGCATCAAACAACATCTTGCGACCTTGAAAATTTGGGTATCTCACCATTTCCACATACTTAGGCACCCGAAATATGCCTAGGGTGCCCATGGGTGCCCTTGTCCCTCTAAAGCTGCCCTAGTCCACCATCCTTCATTAGTTTTGCAATTTTCTTAGAATTAATGTGGCGGTCGATTGCTTCACATTTATCTATTTTCAAGCTTTGTTAACTTTTGATAAATTGGTGAATCAGCTAAGGCATGTTACCCTTATTTTCACATTAGGGTTTCATTATTTATTTCTTAGTTTAATTGAGTGTAATTTCCTTACTTAATTTATCATTTATTTACTGCAATCTTGCATTCAAATTAGACATAATATTTCATATTTTTCATAATCATTTTGGTGAACCTAACCGATGGAACCCTCCCTTCGAATATGTCTTCACGTTATCAATTCATGACTCTATCATCCTATCCTTATTTCACACCCACTAAGGTTTCAGGAATAGTTACTACCACTACTAATTTAATGCAAGTTCACACCCAACATGCTCCTTGCTTTCTTACACCTCGGGTTGATGCTTTTATCAATGTGGTAACTACTACACCTGCACTTTGTCCTCCTACAACCCTAGTTATTTATATCCCACCACTTATCACTTCTTTATATCCTTCTATTGCTTCTAAGGGCTATGATATCATTGAACATCTTAAGAATACACCACTTAAATATTTCTCTATGACTTATTGCACAATTCTCTAGATTTTTATCAAACATTATAGGCTTCTCTTCATTCTATTCATACAGAAAGTGATAATTCTTCAAGTAGGATTCACACACCTCATTCAAATTATCTCAAAAATATTCCACATTATTTATCATTCACTGATGAGGACATATCCCCATTTTCTAAAGATAATTTGTGTGTTCCACTTCTTATCATGATTGTTATTAGAAACACTTGCATTAAACATGTGCTTATTGATAATGGATTGGTTGTCAACCTATGAGCTTATTCCCTTATAAATTAGATGGGCATTAATGATAATATAATTTCAAATAACTCTAATATTATTTGGGGATATGATTCAACTACTCGCACATGCCTATGAACTATATCATTACATCTTATATTTGGGCCTAAGAATGTCGTCACCAAATTCTACATTGTAAATGCTTCATTGTGATTCAATGTGTTACTAGGTAGACCTTGGATTCATGCAATGCAAGTGTCCCATCTACTAAAAACCAATGCGTCAAATTCTTGCATGATGGCTATGAAAATAATATTACTACAGATCTTGAACCCTTCAAATTTTGTCACATAAACCCCATTACTATTATGCCTATTCCTCTGACATAGGTCATTCCATATGGTAGTATCGATACATATGATTTAGTCATTCTAGTGCTTCACAACCTTATTCTATCACTCCAATAACTCCAACTATTTCTAATCATACCATTTTCATCGTTTCACCCACAATATCTACTCCTATATAAAATACTAATCACCCTATTGACACTCTTATTACATCTAGTGCACCAATTACCTACATAATTGATATTTCAATACAATATGACAATGTGAACACAAAATATTTTGTGAGTCCGACAACGACGTTGATCATATTGAACTTACTAAAAATAATTAGGAAAAATCAATTTCACTCCTATTGATATAGATGAATCCTATTTCAATGACACTTTCGTGGCCACTAGCCCTAGTGAATAAAAATTTAATCCCCCTCTCTCTACTAATGTTATGATACTTTACTAGGGGTCTGCCCATATTGTGGACGTTGTTTAACCCTATTCTGATTAGTCTCCATCTACACCACCTCCTTTCACGTGTATGCTCTTAATCAAAAACTATTATTGGAATCATATTCAGGTGGATTGTACTTGTTCTGATACTATTTGCACGTATGACAACTTAGCTAATCTTGGATTGACACTTAATGATATTTTACCACCACCTCACTCACCTCATCTTTATCATGGTTATTTCCACATTACGTTCATATATGGTATTCGTGATTTTCATCTCGAATATTCATTTATTGTAGTCCTCGCACTTCTCCATTGATACTCGGGAAATATTGGCTTGACTATATTGGAGGCACTTTAGACTCTAGTCACACTTCTATCACTTTTCCCATGTCATTCGAAATGTTTCTATTGGTAGTGATTCATCTCCTAGAAATTCTCAAAATATTACTTGTTGGTATGCACATGGGTATCTTCCAATACCTTTCATCGATGAAGAATATGCAATGACCATATACACCTTGCATTGCAATGGCTCTCTATATGATCCTCCTTATACTATTTCCTATCAATTCTCTAACACTGGCCTGGTCATATTCAATCAAGACAATGTCGATATTGTAGATAGTGTTGATCATTTTCACATCAACATGCACGTGTGGGGGTATCATTAAAATTATTTCCCCATCTATTTAACATCAACGCATGTCTTGCATTAACCTTCACACTAACATATACATATTCATCCACACCCTCGCATCGCCATTACCATATGATGCACTTTTACTGCTATGGTTCACACTTAAATTTTGAGGGCGTATTATACACATGAACCTCACACACTACATGGTAGACATACACACATTCCACATCTTCACACATCATACAAGTTTCTACATATAAAATCCTCAATC
This sequence comes from Taxus wallichiana var. yunnanensis, assembly GCA_018340775.1. Lineage (NCBI taxonomy): Eukaryota > Viridiplantae > Streptophyta > Pinopsida > Cupressales > Taxaceae > Taxus > Taxus wallichiana. The sequence continues at coordinate 473,991,425 of CM031242.1, read as the reverse complement.
TATTTTGCCAAAAAGTGGACAAAAACCCGAAAAAATCAAAACGCTTACGTGTTTTATTATAAAATGATCACATTTTAAATTGTCAAGTTTGGGTTTTACTTGAGGCATAACACATACGTCTTATAACACATACATGTGTGTGTTACATAACGCGTATGCGTACACGTTATGCCTACTATAAAGAAAAAAAGAGGCCCGAGCCTCTATCATTTTATCTCCCTCAAACGTGAGTTTCAGAGCTTAACCATGCCCTCGCATTTTTTCATTTAGCTGGATCTCAAGCTCAAAGGATCGTTTTTGGATCACTAGGAAGATCTGAATCAACGATGACACCACGGAAAAGAGGTAAGCACAATAAATTTCTCAAAATTACATTGAAATATGATAATTATAGATTAAAATTTGAATTGAATACATATTTTTTATTATTACAGTTAGAGGACGAGGGAATCAACCACAACCAAACCTGCTTATTATTTTCATCCCTCTTGACACTCCCACAATTGCTCAACATCCCCCGGGTAGTCAAGAAGATTTAGCATCCCACATAGTTGAAAACAAAATTGAAATTGAGGATCTAATATAAACAATGAGGGATTCACAGGTCTACAAACTCACACTAAGCATCTCTTATGCAAACACATTGGAGGCATTACTTATTCAAGTTGACATGGAAATGGGGTAAATTGATCATTGGAAAACTTACAGAGAGGGTTGTAGGGTTTATTATTCCAACAAATTGTCATATGTGGATCTAAAGAAAAAGAAATTTCAAAAGACCTCATATGCGCCTTATTCATGGAGCCCCACACTAATTTTCCGATTACATTGTCATCTAGATGGTTTCCCATCCATTGGTGCAATAATAATTTTATTAAAAATAATTTTTGGAGCGATGGTGGATGGTGTTTAATTTTCACCTTGTAATAACAACGAGGTGCCACTAAACTTTATGAGGAAACTCTATTGCGAGTTTATCCTCAAAAGATCCCAAATTATTTTTATTTCTAAGATTTTCAAGGAAAAGGAAAAGGATCTGCCTGACAAGATGGACCAGGTGCACAATGTGCACTTATTTAGCTAGGTAGATTCCCCACACAAAATCCCCCTCACCCTGAGATTTTCCATCAAGCAGTGAAGGAGACAGTAGAGATTGATACACTCCATGCATTTCAGGGGCTATCTATAACCCTTGTTTGACATACGAGGGAGATTTCTGAGCCAAATGCTCGTAGAGGTACACAGAGTATTCCCTCAAGGAATACTAGCATGAGGCCACATCTTTTCTCGTCATGTGGTAGTATATGTTTGGGGCCCGAGGAGGATGATACTTTCATGGGTACTAATTTTGGTGCACCTGGTGCTAGGGGTGCACACGATAATATCACTATGTCAGATGTCCTTTTAAGTGAAACATTTGGATTACATTCATCGGTGTCACCTTCGTAGGTAAATTTGTTATGTGTGTTACAAAATTTTTGGAGTACTTGATTTACTTATATATGTTAAATTTTTGAAATAATTGTATTTGCATATGTATATGCATTGATATTACATTACAGCGTGGGGAGGTGCATCTTCATCCCGACCACAGGTGTCAAGCACCATGCATACACATACATTCACAAAGGTAATTTAGAATGTTAATTATGTAAAATTTTCACATACATGTGTGTGTGTGTGTGTATATATATTTACATGTATGTATATATATATATATATATATATATATATATTTAGTTTTGAAGTCAAATATATGTATGTTCTTGTATGTCCATCTAACTCACATGATATACATGTTTGATAAAGATGTTGACTTCACTAGACACCCCACCATCTCTGTGACAAGTAGATAAAGGTGTTTTCAACGCGATTTATGCAATCTACGTGAAACTCATTGAGGTAAATTCATAATTCATAACAATTACATGTTAGTAATGTCTTTCATTGTAGAATTATTAAATTATGTTCATAATTTCCTTCATTATATATATCCGTGGAGTTACCTGACGATGTAGTGGCCTGTTCATTTGATTCATAGGCATGGTGGGGTAAAAATAATAGTTCTATATTGATAAAATTAGTTAAAATATTGTCATTATGTACATACATGTACTTAGTTCTATTTTCGCTAATTCTGATGTTAGATTTTCTGATCTTATGTGTATGTAGGGAACTTCAACCCCCTCCATTTTGACTTCGAGGGCATGGACTCCTCCATCTCATCATCTTCATACCCCCATTTGTACTATAGGAGCTCTCGATGACTCATCTAAGTGTGAGATGAAAATTTGGTGTGATCGACAACTTGCGGTAAGTTTGTGTATTTATGTAAATACTTTCATTCTAGCATGGTCTTAAATACATGTTGAAAACATATATAAATTAAGTTTTGACAAAAAAACATTTTTACATTTACAAGCTCATCTACAGGTGAGTATTCAGCAGAAGAGGACTCGAAGCATGGGCTCAGATGATCCAAAGTCATCTCATAGATCTCCATCTTCGTCTAAGGGAGGGCCTTCTTCGAGCAAGGCCAAGAGAGGGATAGATTTTGATGAGTAGGAAATATATATGTCTTACATGACATTGTTTTTGTATGCCTATGTGCATGGCATTGTATGTACACCTATATGGCATTTGAAATTGATGGTATATGAACTATTTGGGCATTTTTGTATTTATTATGCACATTAAAATACTATTTGGAACTTGATAATTTTGTATGAGACCTTACATTTTTGAGATTATTTTCACATGAAACTAATATGATGTGCACTTGACAATATTTAAGACATTATGGATTATTTTTTCATTTATTGGTGATGTACATGTACTAGCATTTTCAATGTATAATATGCATCAAACTTTGGAAATCAATATTTATATAATGTATGCATATAAAGAGTTACCTAATATGAGTAATTATTCATTCTATTTATCAATGTGTATATGTGAATTTACCTTACTTGTGCTTCTTCTTTCTCATGGTCTTTTTGTACTAGTTCATATCTTATCATCCACTTACTACATTCTTCTATGCTTATTAGTCTTCTCCCCTGTTAAAACACCCAGATTCTTCACAATTTGATGCCTTTTATGTTGATATTTTGAAAATGTCTCTCCATATACATTACTCCAATGCTAGAGAATGTCTCCAGATGCAATGACATTCTTATTCAGACACTCAATGATTCTTGATTGTCTAATCCTGTCCAATTCATGTTATTACCTTTACATATTTAGGAATTTCAAGTTATTTGGAAATTGCATCACACCCTTCACTAGGATTGATGACTACCCCTATCCTTTTGAAGGCACTTTTGAAAGCATCCATGGCTTTATCATAACATAAATTATCAATGAATGGAAGGTCACTAAGCTATAGACCAGCTGACTCCCATCTAGAACTAAACAAGAAAGATTTACTAGGTGATTGATAACTCCCGTGTGTTCTATACATACCCCTATCAAATTCATTCTTAAGTCAAACTAGTCATTCGGGGCTCTTAAGGGATGATGCCCAGACGAGCAGGAGTATCCTGAAAGCATGGGTAGTGTAGGGAACCAAATTAAAGCCTCCACTAGCATTCACCTAGCCACCTAGACATGTTGGCATAGTTGGTTTAGTCCCAAGAGCTTCCGTTTGCAAACTACATTGTCAGGAGCCCTCTGATGACTTAGACTCGTAGTATTTCCCACGTTCGCAAACAATAGAATGGTAATTTGTGAAGTTGAAGCAGCTGAGATTAATAAAAATAATCAACTTGGCATGTTGTCCGTAAGATTTTCCATTATTCTATCAACAACATCACATAGATATTCCATTCCAGGTAAGTTGTGATCCTTACATGCTTCCAATTTTTCTTTTTCTTCTATTCATTTCTTCTCTTTAAGTTCTTTCATATGTTTTTGGGTAATCATATTGACTCTTTATGACTTTCGGAGGCATTTCTTATTGAACCATAGTGACATCTTCACCTAATTGTTTTTATTCACAATGTTCATTGTCATATAAAGTTGAAGACTGAAAATTTATATGGCCTTCGGCTTCCTTTTGAGCCTGAAACAACCTTTTGTAATGTCCAAAAAAATTTAGGCTTTTCATTCTCTCGTTTGATTTAAGATATTCATTCTTTCAAAATGAACAGTTGGAACATTCATGGTCTCCTAAAAAAATAAGTTCTTAGTCTATATAGTTGCATCATGTGGAAAAATCATTGAACATTGGTCATTTCCTCATCCTGTGCTTTCGGGCTACCTCGTTCGGGCGTAGTCCCTTAAGAGTCCTGAGGCCAAAATGCACTATATCTTCAATGGGTGATTTCTCAGACTCCATGGCACAGAGAGACATCTCATTAGATCTGAGACCTCCATCATCGGGGACCTCTACAAAATCCTCTCGTAGTTATATCCATCTCCATTTTCTTCTCATCGCTTATCCTACTATTTGTAAACATGTAAACTATTGCGGTATGAGTCGGTGTACAGCTTCTAGATGCTATAGTTTGCAAATGGAAGCTCGTGAGACCAAACCAACTACGCCAACACGTCGGGGTGGCTAGGTGAATGCTAGTGGAGGCTTTTTTTGGTTCCTATGCTACCCCGTGCTTTTGTTGGCTACCTCATCTAGGCATATTCCATTAAGAACCCTAAGGCCAAAACATGTTATATCTTTGGCGAGTGATTTCTCAGACTCCGTGTCACCTAGAGATGTATCGTCAGATCCGATACATCCATGTTGGGGACCTCTATGAAATAATTTGCAGTTTTCTCCATCTCCATTCGGTTCTCTCGCCATACTACTTGTTATCAAATGTGTGAAATATTGTGTAGTGAGTCGGTGTAAGGTTGTCCATTGCAATCACTTAAATAATATAGGTGGTTTGTACAATATAGGTGGTGAAATGAGAATTTTAATAAGATATTTTTATAATATAGGTGGTGAAATGAGAATTTCTATTTGTTTTTGCTTTCTAATATTTAATTTATCTTAGCTTCACTTGGCTTGAGAATAATAAATTCTCTCTTGGCGATGCACTTGACCACGTGAAGGTGGAAGCTTTTTGGCACCACTAACCTACATAAACATGTTAGTAAGCAATTAAATAGAATTTTAAATCATACAAAATTTAAACAAAATCATTTAAGTAAATCTTCAAATTAAATTCATGAAGAACATACCTTTGCAAATTCAATCGAATGAACCACAGGATCGACTCTATTCTTTCTGAGTGCAAATTTGCTTCATGATATGATTCATGAACCTTCCATGATTATTTTTGATGGCTGACCTCGATATTTGATCAATTTAATATTTTTGCAAGGACCAAATGTGAATATTGAAGTGTCTCTTGATGTACTTCATAGTCTTCAAAACCAATTTTATTTTTTTATAGGATGTCATCGAAGCCAAGTTCCGATGTGGCTACCACGACCCGAGTGGGATAATCAAGGTCTTCACCATCAATGACTGTGGAAGTCAAAAAAATTCCCCTCTACACAACGAGACAAGAAGTAGTTTGTTCCCTCTTCGTTAAATTTTGTTATGCATAACTACAAAAAACGTGCCCTATGTATCACAAAGTAAAACTATTCATTCAATTTAAAAATACATTAAGAGTTGACCATTTAATAATTTATAAATCTAAAACATGGCATGTACATATATGTATGTACCTTGTTGCACTAAATCAGAGACTTGGTCAAAGTCAAGTGATGTTGTCATTTGATCGAAGACCTTGAAGTTATAATGCTCGTGGAACTTGATGTGTGTCGAGTGGAATTAGAGTTCTACAAGTCCATTCATCCACCCACTTCTATGACTCACATTCATTCCACGCAAAATCAATGCATGATATACAAAAACATGTCATACACCTAGTATAAATAGTCCAAGAATTTTCATCTAAACTACGGAATGAGTGCATATCACTTGATCCTGCAACTATCATACAATCTTCACAGTTTTCCATATTTTGTTCCTCTATCAACCAAAATATCTATGAACCATTGATCACTCTTGAGATTCATGGCCCATATTCTTGACACACCAATCAATAATGTTTTTGCATCTGTAACTTTAGCACCATCTTTGAACTTTAATTGTTCTCTTCTTGCAAGTGCTATTTTCACACATGCTCCTACACCATCATGCTCTCCTTTTCCATGCCCTGCCTCGGTAAAACTCCATATATATTTATACATCTATTTCTTTTTGCATCCTGCTTATCCAATAAAACATCTCATGCATTCTTGAATTGTGATGTGTAATTGTCTGACCAAATGTAATGTTGATCAAAACTAAGGTTCCTCTCATTCAAGTTCACATAAAACACCTGGAAACACCCTTGTACATATTATGTAGAATATGTTCGATCATTAATGATGTAGAAATGATACTCTCTTAATATTTTTATCTTTCTAAGTGCTTTTGGGAGAGTGCATGAATGCTATATGCAGGAAAATAGAAATTTGCATTGAGTTATAATATTGAGACTGAACCTCCATTTGTGGTTGTAATGTGTAATTCTTTGTGAAGTCAAATACTGAAACAATATTACCAAGTGGGAATGTGTCCTTTCTTGAATTGAATTGTTCATCCAACCATCGAGCTCTATGTGTGTGCCTTGCATACTCATAAAAATTTTCCTCTTTGAATTTGACCATATATTCTGATACAGGTAATTGTTTTATAGAAAGCTCACACCTCTTAGATTATTTTCCATCTTTTAATTGATATGCCACCGATTTATATTTGGTGAAATCAACCAATTATTTTCCTATTGAATATGTACTCTCCTCATGGATACAACTTTTCATATTTGGCAAGCCACCGCATACATTGCACATTCCATCCAAACATGCTTTGTTATAAAAAAATTGTCTTGTTGATTTTTCACAAAATATTGTTGGAATAAATTCCCTTGAATATTTTTGTGGGACATTTAATCCACACTCCTGCAACATGATGTTAGTATGTAAAACACGACGTATTTGACAAAAAACATCATAATGCATTGAAAATTCAACATGATGCCTGCAACAACAAGTGGTATGTGAGTGATTGATTTTTACATAAAAGGGTTTTCTCATTTCAAAGAATATTTGGATAATGTTAATTTGTGGATTTTCATTCTTAAATTTAGAGAACAATTCTGTTTGAGCCATATCTAAGAAATGTTTTGCACATGATTCACGATTACAGAACTTATTCTTCTTTTACTATATCTCTTCTATTCGGTGACACCCTTGTGTTCTCATTCCAAAATTTTACAATTAATTCTTTTAGAATATCATATGTATTCTTGTCTTTTCATGGAATTCTACTAGAGAAATCCCAATAGTCAGTGTTATTGACTAAATCAAGATGTTTACGTCTCTCTATTGCTTTCATTAGTGTTTTTACTGTTTTAGCTTCAAAGCCTTGCTTGCTTTTCTAATCAAGTGTTTATTAACTGTTTTATCACTTACTATACAATTAGTAAGTGCGCACCATCATACATGTACATTACTATCTTTGGTGCGTCTTTTTCCACCTACATTTGGTATTCTTTATGTATGTTTTCAATAATTGACGCATTTTGATAAACATTAGATGTTATTAACCCCAGGGTATTCATTATAGGTCTCATCTTAATTAATTTCATCAATATAACAAATAATTGACATCTTTGTGTGTCATTTAAATTTGCAAAGTAATTAGATCCCAAATTCCACTAGCTTTTCTTCTTGTATTTCTTTCGACATTTTTTAGGCATTGGCTTTATAATGTTTTCATCAATTTCAATTAAGTGAATTGGTTTTCTTCACAAAATGGAAGGAGGTTTTTTAGACGTGAAGATTCGTTCACAGGTTACTTTCTTCATTTAGTTTTTTCATACAAATTTCGGGGTTAACATTTGGATTCTCAAGTAAGGGTTCAACAATTGGATTCATATCAATTTATTCATCCATACGAACATTATCATTCAATTCAATATCATTATTCATTGAAAAATCATTATTCATTGCAAAATCATTATTCTCTACATTTTCATTATGTATTTCATCCCCATTTCTAATACATTAGTTACATTAGATATAGCGGATGTACCTTTTCCTGCTTGAAGTTTATGCATTCTCTTGATTTCTTTTATTCACTTCTCTTCCAGATTCTCCGAGTCTCTTTGTTCTTGACTTTCCTCTTGTCCTTAGCTCGACGTTTATGGCCCATGATTAGAAAAAATCAACTAGTGGGGTAGGGGAAAAATGAACTACTAAAAAACCATGCAAGAATGTAGAAAATTGCAGACAAAAATAGCATGTTTGAATAATTTCCATGAAAGAGATGAAAGGGATTTTGGGGGCCACAATATATAAACAAAAAAAAATTGTGTATACGTATGTGTTTTTTATATTTTCTCTTTTTCCAAGCCATGCCTCAATGCTTGGGATCCAGTTTGATCCCTAAGCCTAAGGCATGGACCCGTCTAAACACATCAAACAACGTGTTTTTGCAAGAAATGTAAAAATGCCAATTTCTCTATGATAAATCAAAATAAAACAAGCGATCCATTTTTAAAAACCATACCATGACGTAGAGTAGAGTTTCTTCTTTCTAAAAATATAATTTTTCAAATTTTCTAACTATGTCTTTTCATAGCTATTTTTTTTTGTAAATATGTTTATCTTTCATGGTGTATATTTTTTTCATGGTGTATCTTTTTTTTAGTGATCAAAATTTTAAACAAATTATACTAGCCCAAACTAGGAATAATTCTATACATATTCAAAAAAAATTCTATTTTTTGATTTTTTTGAGGTAGTTAAGGGGGCATGGTCGGAGGCCTGTTATTTTTCAAAACATAATTTTTTTTACTATAAAAATCATAAATAAAAAAATATTCTCTATAAAAATGTAAAAAAATACGGAGCCCAAACTAGATGCTCCTAGCTATCTTTCTACAAAAGGGTTTTCAAAAATACTAAATGGTGCTCAAAAAATGGTGGGGGCACGAAAGTCACTCTATTATGTTTTTTAACAAAATTAGGAGCATCTATTGGTATTTTAGTTGTTTTACCCACTTAAACTTATCCGTTTTCAATAAAATTTAGTAGCTTAGAAACTAGACTCAAAATTTTGCGATTCATATGTGTACAACATCTTTCAAATTTGAGTGTAACTATTTCAATTAACTTGTACAAGTTGAAGTTTTTTTTTTCATAAAAATACGTCCACTTAAGACCCCCTTTTAGCCCCCCAACTTGGTGCACTTACCCCAACCGCACTTTGTTCTTTATATACCTATACATCATACACATTCTACAATTTACATTATCATAAATTTTTATAATCTACACATATTGCAATATACAACACAAATTTTTCATCACGCGTTACACGTCACATACCTACAATATTTATTCACCACCACATCTATTACACATATTACACATTTTATACGTATTCTTCTATGTGTTGCACTCACTACCCAAAATGCACTCTATTTTGATGGTCCATAATCAAGCTGTTAAGGGTATACATATCAATTAGACCTCATCAAACTCGCATACGTTCAATCAATCAACCTTTTTAATCACACTATGCACATCATTTTTATCCATCACCTTCTTCACACATATTGTGATATACACTTTATTGTAAATCATCACCACTTTCTACCATATTATCCATACATCTCATGATATACGCTTTGTGTTATATAATCACGTTTTCTTCCATCATCATGTTGTTGTATTTTATGATATATGCCTTGTGCGACATCATCACGTGTATTAACATATTACTCACCCATCTAGTGATATATGCTTTACGATAAATCATCACACATTCGATAACATCATCCCTATGGCGCATTTAATATCATCACTTTACTCATCACCTCATTCTCCATATAACATATTTCTCAAACCATTTCCGATGACGCACTATCATTTATTTTACGGTTCATTCTTGACTATTGAGGGGGCATAAACAAATGAACATCATTGCATACATACAAATTCACTTAGGGGGCACATTGTTTTTATTATGCACTCTGCATTTCATCCCATCTCATTCAACACATACTGCATATCTTTGTTGCATTTACTCTTGCTTACATTTACTTGTTACATGTTCATCTTATTACACATGTTAGATAGATATCTTGTATGTCATTATCTTTATCACACACACATGTGCACTCACTTTCCTTTCTAGTTGTGATCACATATTTTCATTTCCATTAGACGCAACATGGATGCTTGGCGTAGTACTTAGTGCCGGTCCACAAATGTTCCTAGGGGTATCCACTATTATACACTATAGGTGTTATTGTTTCATATCTCATAATTTTATCATATTATGCACACTATGACATAATTTTTATCTATCTAACATGTTAAAGAATGCTTCATGTGAAAAATTTGTTATGCAGTAATATTGGTTTCCATGGTTGTTTGTTACATTCTATGTTTTTTACTCTTGTCATTATTTGTCACTGTTTTCGGGATTTACCCTTTGTATTGTGTGAACACTTGCTTTTTGTGGCCACTCTAGCCTTGATTTTATTTCGACGTCATGAGTGATGTCCCATGATTGTAACTCACTTTTCCTAGTCTACATTATTTTCTTGCATGTTTGTATTACTTTACACATTGTCTACGTAGATTACATTTTGCCTTATACATGAGTTTTTGTCTTTTCTTTTACTAACACTTGTTTTTCATAGCCACATGTTTGTGTGTCCCTTGGTTTCTACCAACAAAATCACTTCTCCTTGTAGGGCACACTTTCAAAGCATAGCGATCGGTCCTCTTTTTGGTTGCATACACCTTCAATGCAATCGCATGCACCTAAACGATGGGGGAATCATTTGGTTGAATCAGTCACCCAGCATGTTGTTATACACAACATTGTACTAATATAACAAAATTATTTAGTTTTGGACATGGCTCATAATCGAGACTTGGGTTCTTAGCACAGTGGCCCTTCCTATATGCCTAAGACTAGGGGAAAATAAAATGGTCTTTCTTGGATGCCTAAGACTAGGGGACGATTATAGAGTTATTGGTAGTTCAACACGATGTACAAAACTCCATACATAGCGGATTTTATAGTGTAAAAATCCTTAGCACATGCACACCATCTGCAGTGGTTTTTACATAGGGGAAGAAGTAAAAGGTTGGTAGACAACACCATATATTTCTCTATACACTTCATCCCTTACACTTTGGTGTGAGATCACCCGAAAAAACTTGTGCATCGGCATCATCTACAGGATCCTTTCTACACTCTTTCCTCATCACATATCAGGTACACATGTTATTTTTTCACTCTTTAAACATTTTTACATATGTTCCTTACACACTTGTTTTTACATATTTAGATCATATACATGTGTATTTGACTACTTTTTGGCTTCTCTATTGTAGGTCCATCTGTATGGGAAGTGGTAGTCAACATCACACACATCAATATCCAGAATAGGTACATCATGAGATCTACACACACGTTTCAACCCTAGGTTTATTTTCATCATAGATTTTTTGCACTTCCTCATCCTTAGCATCCATGCTTCACATTTTTTATCTTTCTAGGATTTGTTTAGTACCTCGGCACACTTTACTGAATCAATCTACATGGATTATCATGTACACATGTCTAGATCTACTTTATGTTACTGATATTTCTTCTCACTAACGTAAAGTGGGGGCAAATGTAGACAGACCATCACTCATTTTGGGTAATTATTTAGTCATGATTACATACTTCTATTCATGTGTTTCCTAAGTAAGAAAATTACCAATCGCCCCATGTCTTTGGACACCTTTATTTGATTTTTTTTGCTACTTTTAGTCTTGCACCCTTACTTGCTTAGTCTACCTTTTTACTCTTCAGCATTTTTCATATTGGACTCTAGTGCCCAAATGCCCAAGACGCCTTGCTAGGTGCCTTTGTCCCCTCTCGGGAATTCTGTCCCCTTTGTACTTTACTCTTACTTTTTGGGTCCTTTCTATATGTTTTTGAATGTTATCTTTTTGGTATTTATCCTTTTGGGTTAATTAAACATAAAAAATAAATATAAAGTATGTGATCATAATAAAGGACAAAACACAAAGCACTATATATCACCACCTAAGGTTGCATCCATCATGGTATCTAAAAGCTTGATTGCATATATCTAGCTCCATCACAAGGGATGGTTTTCTACATCACACTTCATAGTAGGGAATATCATTCTATTCCATGCACACATTTACTACATTCTACATCTAGCTACATGCTCATTATCTACATCCGACTGGCACAAGAGCAACCTAGGGCACAATTTTTTAAACACTCACATAACTACATTGGGTTTAAGATGGAGTGCAAATCTCATTTATAAGTGAACCATTATGATAGTTGAATACAATTTGACCCCTTTTTTTGAATCTTTCTTTTTTAGGATTTGATGTTTATTTGAGGGTTTTGCATGTCTATGTTTCATACTAGGTTTCCAAAGTGACTATAGTGATCATTGTGTGCCTCTCAGTAGTGACAAAGGATAACATCAAAAAACATCTTGCAACCCTAAGAATTCTAGTTTCTGAGAATTTACATAGACCCTAGCACCCAGAAACAAGCTTAGGGATCCCACGAGCACCCTTGTCGGTCTCTAGGCACCCTAGTATAGCCTCCTTCTCCAAATCTGTAATTTTTAGATCTACAGTGCGATGTTTTGTGCTTTATATTTCTTTATTTTCCATCTCTGTGCACTTTCAAGAACTCAGAAAATCAGCTAAGGCATTTTACCCTTCTTTGCACATTATGGTTTCATTATTGATTGTTCGAGTTTATTTGAGTGTAATTTCCATACTTAATTTATCATTTATTTATTGCACTCTTGCATTCGATTAGGCATAATATTTCTTATTTTGCATAATCACCCTTATCTTATGTAGTCACCCATGTTGTTGCACCTTATTCTCATCCTCTTATAGAACATGATAATATTAATGTATATGATTTTATTGATGAGGTTGTTTCTTGTGACAATACGGATGCCAATAGTTCTCCTTCTAATTTCTACAATGTAAATGTGCATGATGATGCTTCTATTATTACTCAAGATGAATATTAAGTTCAATCACCTATGCTTCCTATTTAATAAAATGTTTCTAATGATTGAAATGATAAATATGATGCTAGTACTCCTACCACTTCTCTATATGTTGATGATAGTCTTGATGAATTATTTTCTTATGAAAATATATAAATGATAGTGATGTTGATTATGTTTCCGAAAATCAACATTCTATTGATGATGTTACTTCTCTTAAAACTAATGAATGTTATTTTACCAATCCTCTTTCTTCTACTTATGAATTTGTTTCCAATGTTTCCCATGATGATTCTACACATTCCTCTTGTGCACGTCTTATCAGTGTCTCTTGATCCTATGCTTAGAATTCTCATAGAGTCTTCGCGTTCTCTCCTCCTCTCCCACCTCCTTCCCCTCCTTCAACATCCACTCCTACTTCTCAAATTCCCGTTATCACTCACAATGCCAAGGTTCAACCTCTTAAAGTGCCTCTCATTTCTCCTACAATCCCTTCACATGATATCCTATCCCTCATGCATGTTGTTGACAATTTGTAAGCTCAAGTTCACTCTCTTACCCTCAAAAGTAAATCCTATTATGCTTCCATTAACAATAATTCACTTCCTGGCAATCTTATTCCTAACAATATTCACAAATTCACTTTCCCTAAGGGCTTCATCATTCATACCTCCTCATGTTTTAATGGAACGAAAATGTTTATTTGCATCTCAAGCATTATCAATTAGCCATGGCCTCCCATTTCAATGATCACTTTTACACAAAGGTTTTTTTCATAGCCTTGTTGATCATGCTCTCCAATGGTATACTCACTTGCCTAATGGATATATTAATACTTACTATGATATGGAGGATGCTTTTCTTAGGCATTTTATGTCTAAAAATGGTCCTAAAGTTACATATGATCATTTTCCTACTTTGCATCAAGGAAAGAAAGAACCAATTATAGATTACATTTTACGCTTTAATTCTTGCATGCATCAATTATTATTTCAACCCATTGATTTAGAAATGTAATTTATCTTTTGTCATGGTTTAATTCCTCCATTGAAAGAAAAATATCTTATATGATACATGTGAATATTTTACTCTTTTTTGTTATAAATTCATTGATTTAGAACAATATTTAATTGTCGAACATATTATACCACACCTTCTACTTCTTTTACCAACTTCATTGTTTACTATTTCTTATCCTCATCTATATATTAAGCTCCCTCCATGGTCACCATATCCTCATCCGCATAAGCATATTCCTTCCCCTCCATCGTGTCATCATACACCTAAGTCTTATCAACCTCCTACCCGTGAACAATTTCACTTTTCTCATGTTGTTAAACCTCATGATGTCTTGTGTTCTTTGTTTCACAATCAATTAATATTTTTTCCTTCTAATAAGCATCATCCTCCTCACTTCTTGCATCACCAACATGGTAATCCTTTCTACAATTTCCACCGCATCAATGGCCATCATGATAATTACTAATGTGCTCTCCATGATAAATTTTAATAATTAGAACATAAAGGTGTCACTGCTTTCAACTCTCAAACTCATTATCTTTCTCTCTCTTCTATTCCACATAAGCGAGCTTCCACCATTGTTCACTTGTCTACCTCATTGCCTCCTAAGTTTTCCTTTGTCCACCTCTTGAGGTCATCATTCACCCACATCCTCATGTTTTTCCACCTATTGATACATCATCCCACCCTCATCACATTGCTACTACATCCAATTGGCTTCCTAATCTCTCTACATGTACACTCCCAACAGCTACACCTCCCATCATTGGAACCATTTCATTTGACATCCTATTCGTCTCTTATCCTCATGCTTCTACCGCTTCACGTGCTTCAATTATTTGTTGCATGCCTCTCCATCTCTCGGTAGATGATCTCCATATGGCCATCACATTCCTCGATGACAAACTTGTGTTCTTAAGGTTCATACATGACTTTGCAACAACTTGTTACAAAAGTGAACCTCATTTTCACACCGGGGCATCTCTCTTCTCTCCTCCATCTTTCTCATGCTTGATTACAAACATTGTTTTCAATATTTTCCTTACACAACTAAGCAACACATCATTATTCTATTCTCTCTTATTGCCTAAGTAACATTGATATTTCACATCATCTACTATATTACATTACACACACACACACACACACACACACACACACACACACACACACACACACACAGAGATATATATATATATATATATATTTCTATTCATCTTATATTATACTCTTCATTCTCATTCAAGTACAAATACTATTCCATTCACTACTTAAGTATGATGTGTACATTACGATATATTCCAACATTCAACAATCAAGACAACCATTTTTCACAAGAATCCACCTATAATCTAACAAACCAAAGTGCAAATCAAAACCATCACATCATGTACAACTAAAAATCAACAACACATATATCAATGTACAACTATTTATATCTCATCAAAAATACTAGTTCCAAAATACAATCAATGGGGGCAATCCCCCATGAATCGATACATCATGTACATCGTCGCCGCTATCACTATACACAATTGTGGGATATCTAGAACTAGAGGCTTCACCGCTCACTCTACGTAATCGATCTTGGCCTCTATTGATTAACTAAAATTTTAATTTGAGAATTTAATCTAAGAAGTACAACAATGTAGTAATCAAATATACTCAAATGTAAATGCTAAATAATTTATTTGATATTTCAAAAAAAATGAAATGAATGAAATAAAAGGGAAAAGGTACTAACCTAAAAACAACTTACCTCGCAAAGTAATCTAGCACCGAATGTGATGATGAATAGGTAGAACTTAGTGTTGCAACACACATCGAAAGTTGCGAGAGAGGTAGATTTGGCCAGACCAGGGTGCATAGGGTGTTTTGGTCAAGAATATGTGAGCCCCGATCATGGGACATCTTGGACCTTGAGTCTAAGTTGGTCGCTAGGTCTTTGCATTAAATCACATTTTTCCACTTAGGTGTCACACTAGCTTTGATAATGACATTGTGAACCTATAATGAATAATCACCTCCAAAACCCCACAGAGAGCATCAAACTCTTAAAAATAAAGATGCATATAAAGGGGTTGGACTTTCCTTAGCACCCATAATGGTGGTCTTATAACTAAAAATTGCACTACATCTCGGACTCCAATGTAGTTCTCATGTGATTGTGTGTGCAATAATGTGCTTAGGATGCCCTAGCACCAATGACGTGGAGATAATGGGCAATAATTAGATGGAATGCAAATTGGTGGATGGAATATAATAGAATTCCCTTTTGTGCAAAGTATGTGATGCGAGTAGTGCCCAAATGCAGTATTTTTCTCTATGTAGATAGATAGCCCGTAGTAGAAATAGTCACCCATAAGGTAGTATGTATGTTCTGTTAATATAGGGATCTCTTGCTCAAATTTCAACACTAATGACCCGAAATGCAAACTAGTACCTAAGGGAATGTGAGGGAAAATCATAAGGACCTGATGGTACATGTAGTAGATTTACACAATGAAGCAATTTATTTCTTCTCAATTAATTTCATACATGAATATAATACAAATATATAGGAGTTACAAAATCTATATTTGAGGCGCTTTCTCTAACAACTCCTCTAGGATAATCTCCTTAAATTCCTATATTAGTGAGTTGGTTTACTAACCAAATCTCACGTAAAACAATATACTATGTGAGCACTAACTTAATAATTTCCGAACATTCGCCCCCTTAGTGAGAACATGGGGAAAACATACCTTATACTTGCACATGCTCATGATCAGGTGATTGTCACAGGATGACAACAAACCTCGGGGATGGTTTCTGCAAACAGTTGACCAAAAACCAAGAATGGTGGTTTTACAATTGGTTTACCACAAACCACAAAATGATAGTTTTGCAATTGGATTACCATCAACCAAGAATGGTGGTTTTGCAATTGGTTTACCACAAACCACAAATGAAGGTTTTCAAGTGGTTTACCTACAACCACATCATGATGTGCCAAGTACTATTATTAGCCCTCATCACATCTCACCACAGGGAATAACATAGGAAAATATGTTTCTCACACAATACAAATAAAAACTGAAATGGAACATTGGATCATGTTCCCCCTCAATGTGAAATTTCCACTTATTGAAAACAAGAACACTGCAAACCGTACCACACTAAAAGCAAACACACAACAAAAAGTGCCACTAAATCTTGATGCAGCTCAGAGTGACCGACAAGAGGTCGCTGAATGACCTCCTTCCTCCGTTGCCTCCATCCTCCAGTGTCATGTTGCTAACTCAACGAATTTGGCTTTTGAGGCTCAATGGTTGTTAGGACGTCGGGTAACACCGAAAATGCGTCCGTAAGGTAATTTTTTTATTTTTAGGACTTTTACAATGACACAAATTTTGACACTTTGACATTGAATAAACACATATTGACTTATGAACTTGACTTTATGGATTTTACAAAATAACACCCTATATTTTAAAAAGATCAAACAAATGACTAATTAAAAAAACTTTGTTTGGTAATCAACTCTGACTCTTTTACAATAAATTTTTTTTTGACGATAATGACAAACGATGACTTTATTATTGCTTTGACATACAAATAAATGACCAAAGATAATATTTGAATATTTAAAAAGTAATCAGACATTACTTTTTACTATAACACTTGATTTTAATTGACTATCTAACGAACACAATGAAGAACTATGACTTCAAAACAAACTTATTAATACAAAAAAATGACCACGTAAGTGAATATACTGATGATCATTATAAAAAAATTTAACTTGGACAAAGCATAAATGACACATAGACTTCAAATTGTGACTAAGAGTTGCAAAACTAATTACAAATCTATAGACTCGAGACAAGGAAAAGCTAAAACTTTTAATACTTAACTATGTCTTTCAAAGTAAGACTAATCGACTGCAATACCTATTACACAATTACACATAGGCGTCTGATCTTGAGGGATCGGTTGTGAGTGTGAAATTTGACAAGCTCCGGATCTGCAAAAAACTTGTTTATAGATTCTCTATGCACGCCACCAGAATCGAAGAGATCACAAGTTAGACACGTTTCATACGTATTTGATGTCCATTTGATATGCAATTTAGATCTGATATTACAGTTTTGAATCCAGAAAGGACTATCAGACTGTGGATGCAGAGACCAATTCAGCCTAAATGTCCATCGTCAATCATGGATTGTCTGCTACTGACAACGATAAGAATGACAGTGGTTCGAAGTAGTCCACAATATGAGTAATAACAAAGCACAAACACTGTAGAACTTGGTAGAGCATGCCAACGAGTGCACGTAGAAGTCTTAATGTTTGCAAATCCCTTGACAAATATCCAATATTCTCGATGCAATATTAACTCAGGTGATGAGTCGTTCAATGTAATGCAGGGATATGTACTTCCACACATGCACGAATTAGGCCGAGAAGTTCTGAGTTGGTGAGGAGAGCCCAAAATACCACTGAAAGGAAATCGAGAGAAAACACAAAACAAGACTTCCTACAACCACAAATGCATTTTGGATCATGTTTTCCCTCGCAGATCTAAACTGAAGACCAATTGATGCTTAGTTAATGGTGTATGAAAGGTTCGATTTGACCAACAGCAACATTTACAATGCAATCGAAAGATGCATGTGGATGTGACTTCACACTAGATCTGCACACTTGACAGTTCAAGCGACCAAGCTGAGTGGCTTGGAGAAATAGCTCAACAATTCAGATATATCCACGTGAATGATAGAGAGGTCATTCGCTAGTAGGAGGATTAATGACTTTCACCAAACTCTTGATTACAACTAATAAATTTGTGCCATCCAACGTAACTCTGAATCCTTCAAATGCAAAGACGTTCCAGCTAGTTGGGCGAGTTCTATGGGATATGAAATCAACAAGCCCGATCTCTATGCCGATTCAGATCTTGAACAACTCAAAGCCACCAAGAAAATATTAAAGAATACAAAATTCCTAACAGACTCTCATTGTATATTTTACCATGCTCTGATACCAAATGATGTTACAGTAGCAGATTTACACAATGAAACAATTGATTTCTTCTCAATTAATTTCATAAGGGAATATAATACAAATATATAGGAGTTACAAAATCTATATTTGAGGTAGTTTCTCTAACAACTCCTCCCAGGATAATCTCCTGAAATTCCTATATTAGTGAGTTGGTTTACTAACCAAATCTCACGTAAAGCAATATGCTATGTGAGCACTAACTTAATAATTTCCTAACAGGACCGACATCAAACATATAAATGAGAATCAAGTGTTACCGGGAGTAAGGTAACATAGAATTGAGGACCATGGTGCCCGAGGTGCCCTAATCCCTTCCTAGGAACCCTATTCAAAGACTAGAGATGAAAATTAAGTGAATAATGATAGATAAGACTCCCTGAGAGATGACTAGAACTGTGTAAGTAAGTTATGACTATGCAAGACATAGAACAATAATGGCCAAATTTATTGATGATGGGACTAGGGGATGGGTTATTAGTGAATACTTTTCTTACACAAGATCCATATATAAATCAACATACTTGGTGGTATAATTATAATAGTAAGTGTGTGATTTTGTGACTACATTTGCCCCCAATTTATGTTAGTAAGCGGAAATCTTGGTAACATAAAAAAGATAGAGATGCGTACCTGGTAGAAATCTAGAGAAGCCCATGCTGTAGTAGAACATGCACATGTGGTATAAAAACATGTTGAATGAACCACATAGTGTGCTGAACCATGGATCAATGTGTTAATCCATGCAACAGAATGAGAAATGTAATGTCATGATGAATTTTACTAAATGAGAGAAATGACTGTGATATTGATGATTGATGATTTCGAATGTTTTATGATGATGATAAGATGGGGTAGGGAATGATCAATTCCCAACCCGATTGCACATATACCAAAAATAGACTAGAGGATTTGGGCATCCTACCACTGGAGGAAGAGTGTAGGGAGAAAATTGTTTTATTCTCCAACCTTTAAGTACATACTCAAGTTCTAGCCACTGTAGGAAGAATCAGATCAAACTTTTGTGGTTTTTGGATCCAAAATAATTCAATCAAATCATTTGACCCATATAGGAGTGGTATAGGAAATACACTCTTTCCCCCACTCCATGGGTGTCACCACAATGTGACAGATTCAAAGTTAGGTCATCTTGAAGAAAATGTGAAATGTATGATGGCTTCCAAGTTAGGTCATCTGGAAGCAAATGCCAAACTTCCCAAGTTAGGTCATCTAGGAAAGTATTGAATGTAACTCCCAAGTTAGGTCATCTTAGAGGCGGCATGTGTTTTATTGTATTGATTGAATAGTGTGATTTCATTTTTTAGAGCCTTGAACGCATTGATGGATTGATTAGTCAATTGTTACGATAGGTTACTCGTAGATATGTTTTACATTAGTTGCCCCCAAGTTAGGTCATTAGAGGAAATCAATATAAATTAATGAATGATCACATGGAAATATTTTAACACTTATTGCCCTCGGGTTATGTCATTATAGGGAGGTAATAAAGTTTCTTTTTAAAAAATCATATGTTTTATTTCCCCAGGGGAAGGTCACTAGGGGAAATATCGCCTGGTGCATTAGTAAATGTTTGAAAATGAAGAATTAGTAGTCTTGATTGATCATGTGATGTCATAAGGGAAACAGGATGACCCACATTGTATTCCCCGATTCATAAAAATTGGAAGTAATAATAAGAATGAACGATGAGCCGAAAGTAAGCACAAAAGAGATAAAATGTGATAGAAAGTTCCAAAATGTGTATAGATCGAGTGAAAGACAACATTGAGGAGAGATAATGTGCATGTAATGTGTGTCATGTCTACGATACGATGGTAGGTGGAAGTATAAAAATAACACTATAAACGGGATGTCAATCAAGTAAAAATGCTCAAGATATGACAAAAATCATGTGGTGTGTATTAGTTGAGAAATGATTGCAAAATAATAACCATAGTAAAGTGGGTAACAAAAAGTAACTATAAATAGTAGGGTGAAAAAGTGATTAGTCACTTCATTTGATGTTTTCCTGGATTGATAGTGAGCTATGAGCAAGTAAGGATGCCACAAGTAGAGCGAGCGACCTAGCCAATTTGAGATGGTGGTGATGTCGTAGCATCACGTATGATGACGGAGTTGATAAGTGCACTATTTTTGTTTAAAAATGACTATATAGAAGTCTTTTTGTTGAATTTTTACAAAATTGAGATTTTGAATTTTCTCAGCGTTTTAGACCTGGACAAGAGCAATGAAGGCACTAATGGCCTTTGAGACAAGAGTGCCCATACCTAGGCATTGGTGTCCTACTCTTGGGTGCCCCAAGACTATTGTTGGGTGTCCCAAGATCTTGTTGTTGGGTGCCCCACCAAAGAGGGTGTATTTAGTACAAACCGATGTAAATGTGATTTTAACTATGTAATAATGTTATAAGTGAGTGTTTATTTAGTCGTATAGTGTCCTAACATTATATTTGTTGTCTTTTTTTGTTATGTAGAGGGATATTCACTCGAGGGAGTTCCATGGGGTTTTAATTTGATTACTTTTCTTGGGCTTGTGAGGTTATGGACCGTGGCCTGCTGTGGCATATAAGCGCGATGGGGATGTGCCCCATAATATGCCTATGTTGACAACCTTATGTGAGAGATGGTGTGCGGATACTTGTATGTTTTCTCTTCCTTCGGTGAGATGACAAGAATGGGAGGATGTGTATCACATATTACTATTACTAGTTGTTGGGGAGAGTGTACGGTCATGCCTTCTCGAGGATATGGAGATACATATGTGAGTCACTACATGATATTTTTGGGATTTGAGTACCTAGCGAGGCCCATATTAGTTTGGATTCTAATTTTAGGTTACAGGTTCCATGCTTGCAAAATTTTATAGTTCTGGTCATTATTTCATCTATCACAGTAGAGGGAGGAGGTGTGGGCATCTTGTATGAGATGCAGGACATTCTCCACCG
Organism: Taxus wallichiana var. yunnanensis; assembly: GCA_018340775.1. NCBI lineage: Eukaryota > Viridiplantae > Streptophyta > Pinopsida > Cupressales > Taxaceae > Taxus > Taxus wallichiana. The sequence goes on along the minus strand of CM031242.1, from coordinate 473,969,309 downwards.
AATAGAGGAGGAGAGTACCAGATATGCATGGGCATGGTGTGTGTTGGCCCACCTATATAGAGACCTATATAGATTCACACAGGAGGATCATGGAGGTGGGATAGGTGTTACTATGTTATTGCATGTATGGTCCTACAAGCACATAGTAGTGTTAAGACCAGTTGGAGGCTTCTGAGTAGAATGGGCTAGGTTAGATATATATGCAAGTAGATGGGTTGGTTTTTGTGGGCGTAAGATGGAAATTAATACCTATAGAGAATTGATGCATAGGATGGGGCATGAGAGAATGTTATGGAGGCCATACAAAGACTATATTGTATGGCCAAAGGATACTATAGAGCTGCGGTGCATTCAGAGGACCATGTGGTTAGAGGATAGATTCCTAGGTGTGTGCTAGATTATTCCAAGTAGAGAGAGTATCGTGGAAGTTTTGTATGGCTCAAGATGTGCCTTCAGATCCATATATATGGTTGAGAGCTATTAGAGCACCAAGGAGGTCTAGAGCCGGATAAGGGCCCATAGGAGAACAACCAAGACCTCCTAGGTTAGATGAGGTAGATGTGGCGATATAACCGATGTAGACTCGAGATGATGCACGGTGTATAAAAGAGTACCGCACATGGTGGGCATCCCATCGATGTGTATTCTTATTTCTATTGTTTGAAACTACAAAGTGGGGTTATCACAGGCGGGAGGGGAGAGGGAAAGCCCATGTGCACGACAACGTGGTAGCAGTGATAGTGGAGCATGAGTATTTTTATGATTATGTTATATGTTTGGTTATTTTCCTATGTGATAGTGATGGTTATCTAATGCATTTTTATATGCATTGCAGGTGATAGGTATTGGTCCTTGATTGTGGACGCATCTATCTACACATTGATGTAGAATGTGCCAAATGACTTACATATGGGTCGAGGATGTCGATCAAGTTGACAACATAGCAAAGCAAGCATGCCCATTTGTTTGAATGAATGGCCATAGCAGTGATGATGTGTATTGTGCTATGAGGTGAGAAGGATGAGGCATGTGACAATACTTGAAGATTCCAATAGGTGACGGGTGTTGGTCCCTTAGCATATGATGTGTTTGCATGTTATCTCGAGTTACAATGTCGTTTTCATAGCAGTCTACGGAGGTTACATTATTGCGGAGGCAAGTTGAGAGGTATTGAGGTCTCGAATAGAAATGTAGAGTTAGTGGTGAGGCATCGAGTTATATATCTCTTGTAGTACCAAAGAGTGATAACGATATTGAGATTTGAGTTCTATTTGATGTATATGATGTAGGGAAGTTGTCATCTAGTGATGAAACATTTTTGTAATGACAATTGCAACCGATATCTATAGACATATTTATTGGCATACGATGATTGTATTTGTTGTGTATTGGTGTTATAATTAGGCTGATGATATATGATTTGTGGATGATTGTTGCAATGATGTGTAATGTATTGAATATTTTCCATGTATGTTGAATTTTCTAATGGTGTTTAATTGTTGTATGAGGTGGTGATGATGTACATGATTCTTGTTGTTAGATATGATGGCTGATGAGTTGAGTGATGTTCATATTTTTTGAATGGATTTGTAATGCATAGTTAGTGTAATGATGATAGTAGAATGTATGTGAAGATAAATAATGTATGATTTGTAAAATGACCTATCATGATGGATGCTTATTGATGTGATAATGTGATGTGATCGTAATATGGTAGTTTGGTTAATATGGAAGAGAATATTAGTGATGCTCCCTTGCATATAGATGATGAGGTTCATTTAGTTAAGACACTTTGGGTGTCAATAATGAACCACGCAAAGTAATAGTGTGTCATTGGGAAATTATTGAGTTCTCTAGATGAATCGACAAAGTGCTTTATGAGAGGTTCTTAACAAAATCCCTCAACAAGTAATGTAAGAACTATATGAACACAAGTGTCTCATTTGGGAGTAAGGTGATAAAAATCACCTACTAAAGATCGAGGCAACGTGAAGTGGTGGAAGCATGTGGCATGGAAGCAGTGTGAGAATATGAATCAAACTGAATACCATGTAGAGAAGTGGTGGGATGTGCAAGTTTTGAGGGTTGTGCAAGCCAATGTGACATAGTAGCACATGTCACGTAGTAGCTAATGTGACATAGTAGCTAATGTGATGCGATATCAATGTGATGCGGAGCCAAATGCGGTGGATAAGATGGATGAAGTGGATGTGATGGTGCAACGATATATGGATGTGGTGGATATCATGCATGAGTGACAAACAACGGCTATGGATGAATTATGACTTGAGCACTAGATGGAGGAGATCATTCATGCCTATTAGAAGCTTCTTGACGAGGTAAAGGAGATATGGACCACTCACATGAGAAATAACTAAAGGAAATGATGCCCTTATCCTCTTATTATCATTGCAATCTATCATGAAGGAGAATCAATCATTTTCCTATTGATATTAATACGATGATAATTACAATAATTTTGATCATGTTGACATTGTAGATGATGTTGTGGATGATGTTGGTTATACGGTAGGTGAATTAGACTTATGTCTAGTAAGGACACAACACATCATTTGTTTGAGCATGATGGGAGAAGTTTAATGGCTCACGCAACATAGATTGAGTAGAAGGAGAAGTATCATGTCGTGGAGGAGGAGAATAAGTATGCTTCTGTGATGTAGTAGGTTGAGCTTACTTGGTAGGTAAAGATGTAGATTATGTAGGAGGCTCAACCGATGGCAATGGAGGAGAACTAGATGATACACTAGTAGTAGATATAAGTGGAGGATCAATGACATGTGTTGTGAGAAGATCTTGTTCAAGGTCGATCAATTTACAACACAAAATGATGAATGACTCACATGTATTATATTGCAATCTTTTTTTAAGCACGGGAATAAAACCTCAATGGAAAATTAATTTCTTCTCTAGATCGATAGGTTGGAATACTAGTTTAATGCATACAAGCATTGAACCATAAGATATAATCCTTGATAAATTATAATGTTCCCTAATGTAAAGTAGGTAGGTGGTCATAAGTAACTCTAGGAACATTATTGATGATAAAACGACAAAGAAAAGCATCTTCCATGTCATTAAGTGTTAATAGAGACAAATGGAAGATGAGTGTACCATTGTAAAGCCTCATCAATAAGACTGTGTTGAAAGGCCTTAAGAAATAATCTATCATTAGAATAGGAGGTCATAGCCATGTGGTAATGTTGGAGATGTGCATGAGGGTCACCAATACCATCAAAACATGTGAATGTAGGCATGATAAATTCCTTGGGAAATGTAGAGTTATGAATCTTCTTAGGTATAAGGTTGTCATATAATCAATCTTAAGCCCTACTTTCTTAATGAAAAGTTACAAACTCAATCATAATGAAAAGTTACAACCTCTTAATACATTATTTCCATATCCTACTATTCATTCAAAGGAGATCATATCTCTCATGCATGTCATAGGTCAATTACAATTTCATGTTTAGTCACTCACTTAAGAAATTAGAGCTTACTTGTGCTTCTATAGGATATGGAAATAATGTATTAAGAGGTTGTAACTTTTCATTATGATTGATCATGGGAATATCAAGAGAAGATAAAGGAGATTTTGATGTTAAAGGCATACTAAGGGTTGGTGCGGAAGAATCTATAGTAGGAGAAATAGATGGAACATCCATAATAGTGGTAGGACTAGCATTGGAAACATTTGTAGGAGGAGAAGATGAACTAATAGGTGTAGATGATGTGATAGAAGGAGATGAAATGGTAGCAAAAGAAGAACCAATAAATGGAGACGACTCATGCAATATGCTAGATATAACCTCAGGAGAAAGTGGTGATGGATATTACAATAATAATTGCTATCAATTGTTTCATTGGCATCAAAAAGAGACTGAGATAGAATAATTTCATCAGGCATACTATCAAAAGGATCACACACATAATATGATGGAGTATGACAACTAGTATGTGATTTTTCATGAGTAGAAATATTAGAAGAAGGATAATCATGAGATGGAGTTATAGTAGTCGTCACTATAAGAAGAATTAGTATGCATAGGTGAGTGATTTTCAATACCAAGCCAGTAATCGATAAGAGAATCATCTAGAATTTCCTTAGAAAGATCAGAAGGAGGATCACTAGTAGCCATATCGCATGGTGTACAACAAGTGAAGGCTATCAAATCTGAAACAATACTAATGTCAATGGAACTATTTTTGAAACTCATAGGTACATATCATTGACCATCTAAGAGTTGTTGTTGGATATGATTTGGCATAGTAACATTACTATAGAGAGCCGTGAGCTCAACGATAACAACCTCATCATAAATTGGATTGACGCTAACATGAGACATGATGGGATGAGAAGGAGAAGAGACATCCTTATCCATTATGGTTTGTAACAAATCATACGGAAAAATGTTCTAAAGTATGGGTTCACTACAATGATAAACTAAATTTTGAATTTTAGAAGTTAATATAAGAAGTACAACAATGTAATAACACAAATATAGTTAAACAAAAACATTAAATAGTTTATTTGATATTTTAAATGAAATGAAAAGAATGAAATTAGAGGGAAAAGGTACAAACCTCAAAAGAACTTACCTCCCGAGTAATTTGGGACTGAACATAATGATGAACAGGTGGAACAGTATCGTAAACACCTCAAAAGTTGCAGCATATGCATATCTTGCAAGAACGGGTGCCCGATGGAGGATTGGGGCACCTGGGGCATCCTAGTCTTGAATATGGGAGCCCTTATTTTTAGGACAACTTGGAACTTGAGTATGATTTGGTCACTATGTCTTCGCAGTAACTCACATTATTTGATGCATGGGTGTCACACTAGCTTTGTTGATGACGTTGTGAGTCTCTAATGAAGAATCACCTATAAAACCCCACATAAAGCATGAAAATCCTAAAAAAGAAATATGCATATGAAGGGTTCATACTATCCTTAGCATCCACAATGATGGTCTTAAAACTAAGCATTGCACTACATCTTAGACCTAATGTAGTTTTGTATGATTATGTGTGCAATAATGTTCCTAGGATGCCCTAGTGCCAATGACACAGAGATAATAGGAAATAGATAGATAAAATGCAAAATGGTGGATAGAATGTAGAATAGAATTCCTTTTCCTATGCAATGTGTGTGTTGCAGAGCTTGACCAAATTGAATCCCTTGCTCTATGTAGATAGCTAACCCTTAGTAGAAATAGTCGCCCATAAACCTAGTATGTATGTTGCATTTATATACGAATATCTTGCTAAACTTTTGACACTAATGACCCGAAATTATGACTAGTACCTTACGGAATGGGAAGGAAAATCATAAAGACCAAACTTGAACATGTAAATGAGAACCAAGTGTGAACGGGACAAGGAAACATAGAAATAAGGACCAAGGAACCCGGGGCACCCTAATCCCTTCCTAGGTGCCCTAGTCAAATACTAGAAACAACAATTGAGTAAATAATGACAACTAAGACTCCCTGAAAGACGAATAAAACTATGAAAGTATGTGATGAATGCTCAAGAAACACAATAACAACAAAAAACTAGACTGATGACAGGACTAAGTGATGGTTCAAGAGTAAATACTTTTCTTATGTAAGATCCATATAAGCAAAAACATACTTGGCAAAGTATAATTAGAATAGTAGGTGCGTTATTTTGTGACTACATCTATACCACTTTAACTATCTCTGTAATACCGCAGCCTCGGTCATATTATCTACATATAAACCATGTAGCTCCACATATCTAGCAAATACATCATGAGCTAGGGATCCTCCTACATCCTATCAAGCTTACTCGGTCTCTACACGAACCTCATCATTCTCATTCATCAAAAAGGTACACATCATTAGTGTTATAGCCAAAGGATCGAACAAATGTGCATGCTCACCTGCGATTGCATCTTCTCTCTCTAACATACCTCCTCCCACAAACACATCTTAAGGCGTGTTCTATATCAACTTAAGTATCGATGAATATAGAATCAATGACCAATATGCACCACCCGAGATCAAACAATAACTATTACTTATTACACACCTTTAAAATATCCTAAAACCAAGAAAGAACTAATAAATATACATGAACAATACTTACGCTTCGCTAGTTCCACTGCTACATCATTTACATCGGGAAGGTGCCTACACGGGGGTTCGTTAGCTAGGCGATATCCTAAGCACGTGAGTTCAAATTGAGGTAATTAAAATTAATAAAATTAAATTCAATATACTAGTAGAAATGAGGGGTGAATGGGTTTAATTTATTAATATTTTGAATCGTATTGGGGTATGATAGAGAGGTGGGCCAAAGGAAAGGGAGGTTTAATTTTAATATAAAACTAAAACATTTGAACCTAGTTTTTAAAACTAATTTTTAAAAAATTTCAAAAGGAGTGTGGTCATAAAGTTAAATTATAATATCTTTTTGAATTAAAAAATCTCAATTAAGAGATTCTTAACCAAGAAATAATAAGATGGTAGAAAACTAGGATTGAGTATGTTTTTCAACACAAGTAATATTATTTCACCATCTTAATTATTTGAAGAACTATTGATAAATGATTAAAGCTTAAATTTTATAAGGTAATTGGTAATAGATATTGAATGGATTCAAACTATCTTTGTAGAATAAAAGCATATTAAAAATATTTAGTGATAAATATAATATATTTTTGTTCGAGATATTATGGTAGAAATAAAAAGGGGTAAATAAAGTTATAATGGAAAAATGTGTAACGTACATGGAAAAAATAGGTCGTATTTTCATTATAATAATATAACAGGATGGGATATTATTAATTGAATAATTATAGGTAAAAAGTATAATTAATGATATGCTCTAATACCCTTCGAATGCATATGAGATACCATACTTTACTAAGTGAACCCTTTATGAGTGCATGCTCCTCTACTCCTCTTACTTCGCCCACCCGTGACATATAAAACCACTAGAAATAGTAAAATCCATCGAGTGTATCATCCACCTCTCACTATATTCCTAGGTACACCCCGCATCACCAACATGTATAGGCTCTATAGCCACATCCACCTCATCTTGACTAGGATGTAGTAGATGTTCTCTTGTCAAGCTTGAATTCGCTCCTAGCTGTCTAGATTCCCTAGTAGATCGGTACCATATATATGGTTCTAGGGGCACATCTTGGGCAATGTCAAACCTGTCTAGAGACTCGCTCACTTTGTAACAAAGTATGACACCCTAGGAAGCAATACTTTAACCAAATGGTGTGTCTAATAAACACTAACTCCACACCGTATTCCACCCAACTCCCATAGTTCCTATATGTCCTTCATATTATAGCCCAATGACGTTTTGGATCAATCATCCACCGAGAGGTCATTGTATCCATCCTCCTACTATGGATTTCTAGCCACCTCGCTATAAAGATCTTAGGATGAGACCATTCATCCCGTCACCCGTGAGTGACCTCAATATGGCTCTATGCTCATATGCCCATACATGAAATAAACTCATGGCTCCTAGTCCACCCCATGATCCTCCTAAGTGAATCTATACAAATCTCTATATAAGTGGGCCAATACACACCATACCCATGCATATATAATCCCATGATCCTCTATCCTATGATAAATATCATACATCTTGTACAATATTCCAACAAAACCACCCGCCACTACCACCGACGAAGCTAAAATCACTATGATAAATTTTTGCAACCACAAACAACACTGGATCTCAATATCACATCTAAAATGATATGAGTCTCTTCCTATACTCGTGTCCTTATAAAATACTACCTCGCTACCCTCATCTTACTATGGGCATCCACTATAGTCATCACCTATGCTCTCTCTCCTACAATAGGCAACTGTAATATCCGGTATACATCCTCTAGTGTCACTATCATCTCGCCTGTTGGAAACTAGAATGTACACATATCTATGCACCATCTATCACACAAAGCAGTCAACATAGGCATATTATGGGGTACCTCCCCCAATCTAGTAATGTTTCGCAATCCGTAACAATCCAATATATCCCACTTAGCATCGATAAACCTAATGTAATCAATGAACTCAAATGGAAGCCCACCCGAAACTCTCTCAAGTGTATATCCCTCTACACAACATAATTTGTAACGAAATTCTTGCATTAGTAAACTATCCATAATATAAAAATAACTTATCATAGCATCAAACAAATCATAATACACACATTTAATACTACAATGTCAAAACCCCACGCCTTAGGACCCCAACGCCCAAGACCAGTTCACTAACATCCATAAACATGTCACTAGCACTAAACTAGGGGCTAGTGTCCCAAGGAAAGAACTTCCCTCATATAACTAAGTGCATCCACTATAGTCATGACCTATGTTATCTCTCCTACAATAGGAAACTTTAATATGCAAAAGTATACATCCTCTAGTGTCACTTTTATCTCGTATGTTGGAAACTAGAATGCATGTGTATATGTGCACCATGTATCACACAAAGTTGTCAACATAGGAATATTTTGGGTTATCTCCCACAATCTAGTAATGTGCCGCAATCCGAATGATCCAATATATCCCACTTAGCATCTAATAAACCTAAAGTAAGCAATGAACTCAAATGGAAGCGCACCTAAAACTCTCTCAAGTGTATATCCCTATTCACAACACAATATGCAACGAAATTCTTGCATTAGTACACCATCCATACTATAAAAATCACTTATCATAAGCATCAAAAAAATCATAATACAAACATTTAATACTATAGTGTCAAAACCCTACCTTAGGACCCCAATGCCCGGGAGCGAGTCACTAACATCCGAAACATGTCACTAAGACCTAAAATTGGGGACTAGTGTCCCAAGGGACAAAACTTCCTTGTTTTCTTCTGTCTTGGTCATAAACACCTAAAACTACACACCCACAAATTTTCATAAAATCAATAAAAACAAGCATATTGCACAATATTTTCCAAAAAAATTCATACATACCAGCTCCCTTAGTCATCAGTGACACCACGGATGCCACCAGCTCTCAAATGTCATCAAACTCGGGGCCTTAACATCTAACATAGTACATCCTCATAGCTCGGACCTCCAAATTTCAGTTACTCTCGATAATTGAGATTATAATGCACCTTTTCATTATTTCTATATATAGTAATTCCAATTTTCCCTATACTATAGTTACTATTTATGATCATTTTTACAACTAATACATGTTACACTATTTCTCTCATATCTTAATCCTCGTAACTTTGTTTGTCTCGCCATTTGTGCCATACAGATCATAATATCCTCTAACACCGTACCATATAAATTTCTAAATTTCCTTTTCAAATCGACACATGTATTAATCAATTTATACTCATCCTTTTCCAATATTATTGCTACTCTCATACTCTTTCTCGCTTATTATTACACAATCTTATACATCTATCTTTTGACTCGGTGCTCATTTCCACACCCTTTACCCTTTCACCGAAAGGGTGGCATACAATTGGGATCATCTTAAATCCCTCTAATGATACGATGTAATCAATAAACACTTCTAATACATTACTATCACAATTTTCTTTGATCTTATTCAAACAAAGGAACAATACTTCTAAACAACAATCAATACTTTCTACTATTTCAAATATATTCCCCCAAATGACCTAATCTAGGGGCAAATCAAAAACCTCTCCATGAGTAATCTCCTAAGTACATATTATTTCAAACAATATTTTATCACTCAAATCAAATCAATCAATTAGTACAATAAGAACATTTACTATCTCTCCCAGATGACCTAACTTGGGAGTCACATTACATTACTATCACTTCCAGATGACCTAACTTGGAAGACATCTAAAAATATTAAATTGTAACACCCACTAAAATAGGAATTGGGAAATGATACATCATTTCCTTTTATATAATTATCCTATATGGTTTATGTTGGAGCTCAAATGTGCACCCATGCCCGTATCATAGAAAATTTAGAATCAAAGACAACATGGGACCTGTCTCCAAGTTGTGGGACTCCAAGTGAGATAGAACTCTAGAGAAGGCCTGATTCCTCCACTTATTTCTAATGCTAAAATACTACTACAAATTGAAATGCCACTATCTATATCGACTCTAAAGTTTGAAGAGGCCAGGTGAGAAGGAGACACATTAAACATAAACCTAAACTAGAGAAGGTGATAACACAAAAAATAAAGGGATGAATACGTCAACAAGATGGAAATTGGAAGTAAAAAATTATGAAGAGGGTCAAACTAAGAAAATAGATCAAAAGTGTATCGAAGGTTCCAGCTCCACGATGCACAATGAACATAAACTTTGAAACAATGCATGCAACAAACCTGTAAGTAAATGAGAGGCAAGAGAGTGCAATAGAACAATAACTAAGGCTGAAATGAGCCACAAAACTAAATATTTATTACTTAAATATCATGCATAGATCATCACAATACAAGAAGAAGATGCAAAACATTTACAAAAATTGAGCCCAAGGCATGCGACCCTTATAATTCTTGTGCAGCACAAAATGATGCCTCGTGCATTCCCAAAGTATCCAACATTAAAACTGGGCATCACTTTACAATATATAGAAATTTGGAGAAGAGAAAGAAGGAAAGAAGAGAGGGAAATTTGAATTCCCTATTACACCAACTGACCACTTCCATTCAATTCTCGAGAAGATCTAATATTCTTGCAAAAACTGCCTCCCCATGCCACTTTCCTTGTTGAAGAGAGAACGATGTCAATACTTGAATTTAATTCTAATGGTTGGTCGTATGAAACAACCCATTTTCATGTTGGAGACATATTTCTTCACTTCAACCACCTACCAACATTTAATCCATGAAATCTGATTCCCTTCACATGGAGAAGGCTAAGATTCCTTCAAATAATATTATATTTGCAAAGATCAAATCAGATTTATGTTCATTTAGTAATCCATGGAAAACTATTGTTTTCCTTCACTACATTATTTCTTCTTTCACTCTTGTGTAGATTTTGTCTTCGTGGTTCGTCCTTATATTCTATAGAATTACTAACTTTTCTACTTTATTCTCGGGGCATTACTATGATGCAGCCTCATGTTGACCTCTGTAAACTACCTATTCTTTACCCTGCGGATTTTGTATTCACTTTTGTTCCATGGTTTTTGTCCTTCGTGGCCTTGTAAAACTAGACATCTCTCTCCAACACTCTTCCTCTAGCAGAATGATGCCCAAATCCTCCCATTTTCAAACAAGTAAGGTTGGGAATTGATCACTCCCTGCCTCTTCCATCACCTCCAATGAAAAATTTTAAATATCAAAAGGCTAAATCTCGAAAGGCTCAAAATCATTTAAACTATCTCTCCAATTGCTCCTTACAATAATTTTGTATCTCCACTTACGTCACATGGGTCAAAGCATTAATCTAACATTCTACATGGAATTTACAACATTGTATCTCCAAACTCTATACAGGTATGTTTCATACTTCCTTTACACTACTTGAATTTCATTCAAATATCATAAAGGAGGAGAAAATGTAGATTGAAAATCACGCACATGTTACTATTTTACCATGCCATCAAGTATGTTGTTATAAGCATTAATCTTGAGTAAGAAAATAATTCACCGGTAACACAACTCCCTATCGATGTTTTGATTGATTTCTATTGTGTTGCTCTTTTGCATCTATCATTTCTATACGCAGTTCTAGTCAGTCACAAGGATCCCGATTTATTTTCCTTTTCACATATTTTTCATTTATCTCGGATACTATCGCCCATTCTAGACATTTCATTGTGGGTGCTCTGTCTTGTTTATTTCTTTTACTTATTTTGACATTTGTGGTTGGTCATTCTATTTGTTTATCCTCATCCCAAACCCATAGGCACGAGCTTTTGTGCCACCACTATTGAAATTTAAATAAGAGATTCATATATATACACAACTTACACAATATTATTATGGATGACGATTCTAAAGGACAATCACATATACATATTATCACTATTATCAAAAGGACTACATTTTTGGACCACATAAACTGCATAGGAAGGGGAAGTGTTGAATTCCATATCACACATTTACATATTATCTAATTATATCTCGTTATCTTAGCAGAATTGGTGTGAGGGAAACCTAATAACATTATCTCACATGCAAGCACAAAGAACTACATGTATTCTGAAATGTAGTGTAGCGTTTGATCATAAGTTCACTCTTCGGTGATCGTCGAGGTTTGTCGACTTCACAAATTGATTATTTCATTCAAATTTGATGTTTTTGTGAGCTTGTGTAGGTAGCTAGGGTTTGTTTTTCAGGTTACAGGTACCTCGATGATTAAAGTGTGAATATCAAGTAACCAATAGGAATCAACAAAGAAATCCTCGATGAAATAGAAGAAAGTAGATTTCGATCATTTGTATACTCAATAGAGCCTGAGAATAAGTCAAGATCTCCTAGGCGCCCTATCCACCTCAATGCATAGTTCCAAAATATTTGATGAGTTCATTTAACATTATTTTAAGCCATATCCAATATATACTTAGTCCCAAATACATAGAGATTGCACAAGAATCCACTAAGTCGAGTATCTCTCTTATTTTCTCATTATCTTGCATTATTTGAGTTCTTAACATTTCTATCTTATTGTATTTTATCATATCATTTAATATAAAATAAATTTTAATTAAGATTTTATTAAATAACATTTATTGTTTTGGGAAGTGTGGAAAGTGACTTGGATGACATGGAGGATTTGCTTAGTTAGAAGGGTGACACATGTCACCCTCCCATGGGTTTGTGGGAGGAAGAGTTTTCCTATTTCTTGTTGTAATATTGGTTGTTTTGGGGATTTTTAGTGGAGCATTTTTGGAGGGATATTTAGGTGCTTGTGGATTTGAGCTTGGAGTGTGAGGTAGGTCTCACACCTCTTTGTATTTTGATTTAGATAACTTGTTTTATGTGTGGATGTTTGGATTTGATATGGTTTGGTTTTGGTTTGTTTTGTATATATATATATATATATATATATATATATATATATATATATATATATATATATATATTTATATATATATATTTTTTGAATTTTAGTATTTAATTTCATTTTGGTTTTCTTGCTCCTTCACTCCATTTGGATGTGGATTTGGAGTGGGAATTGGGAATGGGAGGGGTCTCTTATCTCCATGGCTTCTTAGGGAAGCCATGGATGTTTTCTTATCACTCCCTTCCTTGGTGGAAGTAGGAGGGATTCCCATTTGGTTTGGGAATCCCCTCCTATCCTTTCCAAGGAAGCTTGTAAGGCTTTAAAAGCCTTGGCAAGGAGGAGAAAAAAGAGGTATAAGGGTTTTGGGAGATGTTGATGATTTTGGAGATACTCTTGGAGGTTACTTGGACACTATTGTTATCATATATTCTTGGCACTATGTGACTCTTCTCCCCTCTTCCCTTTCCCATTTATTCTTGGTGTTTTTGGTGGTTTGGAATTTTGGTTAAGTTTTCTTTTGTTTTCTCTTGGCTACCCTTGTTTTAGTGTTTTGAAAACCTTTTTTTCCCTGGCATTCTTTGTAGCATGCTAAACCTCTTTCCATTGGGATTTGGGGGGCTAGCATGCTCTTCCTTTAGAAAAGACATTTGATGATGCTTATAGGTTGGAAGACAAATTAAGCCTTCATTTTGGTGGTGCTTGGAGTGTTTTGTATGCAAATATTAGAGCTAATTGTGGACTTCACTTGAAAGGTGTCTAGTTGGAAAGCTATCCGAAAATTTGGGCACATTGTTCCCTTATTTGGGATGCTTGTTATACTCGCAATTTATTTTTGATTTGTATTGATAAGTTGACCTTATGGTTGTGTATCTCTCTCTCAAAATGGAGGCATGTAAAGTGTAGACTATGGGATTTGAAGGTTGTTAGACTCCATAAGAAGGGGCTCTTTCCTACTTTTGGGATCTATGGATTTTTGTGTGGATTCTAACTATTTAAAATTTGGTTATGACTTCCTCAAATTTGAAGATATTTTTGTATGGAAATGGGGTTGATATTGTTTAAAATATCATATGGATGTATGATTTATAAATTTATTTAAAGTTCCATGTAAAGGGTGAAAAGAAATAGAATAGGGAATGGAAAATGCTCTCTTTTACTAATTGTTCCTTAAAGTAGTTTTGATTTAAGTGTGACTTATAAGAACTTATTTAAATTATAAATGTTGTCCTCAATTTTTGGTCAATATGTTGCAAGAAAATATGAAATAGAAAATTTTCCTATGTGTAGATTTTTGAAGGGTATGGAAATAACATTATCTTTCCTTTTGCGTATCCATCTCCAAAAAAGAAAAAGAAAATAGATTAGCATAACCTACTTGTAGTCTACGTATTTGAGTATACCAAACACTTTTTGATCTATAACACATTTTATGATATAAGAAAAAAAAATTAGATTTGTTATTATCAAAACATGATAGGAATTGTTTGTTTTCAACCAAATATAGTGGAATAACCATTAGAGATATACTCATTCCGTTAACTGTTAGTTTATGGAATGTTGATAATTTTGATATATAACTAACAATTGCACATGAGTTGCAAATTACACTTGGAGAGGATAAGAATGTTAAATTTGTTAGAGTTGTAATTTGCAGTGTAATATGTGTTATCATAAATTGTTTCAACTACAACAGTCAACAAAAAATACTTCCTATTATGACTCGATGGATGTCCACACAATGTTGGTAAGCTCTTATTTTGCTATGACTTATGAGTATGCTGGAGAAGGTGAGCTAATTGGGTTGAATATCCGTTTGTTGCATTTGGTGAAACACTATTTAATTTTTAGTTTGTTTTTACTATCAATGTCAATTGCCCCAACAAGAAACATATGAATATCCCACTCTGGGGCACGTTGATTAATAGCATTATATGGATCCTATGGGTTCAAGCTTGTGTTGAACCAAATTTCAATTGGAAAAGATGTGGAGTAATAATTGAAAATTGTCCTCATCTATCTACCAACAAAATTCCTTGTTCTAACTATTTGAGGGATAAGTTCAATCTACATCATCTTATCTTTGAAAATATTTTTTTCACTAAATAAATCTATTGAACATATCTTTTTCACTAAAATGTGAGTGTTAAGCATGCAACTTTCCAAAATGTTGATTTAAAAATAATAATAACAATAACATCATTACTCTTTTTTAAGCGGGTTGAGAGAAAAGTGATTAAATAGAAGAACACTAACATTAAATAATGTGGATATGACCCGCTACTATTTGAGCCATTTGTGTCATCATTACTTGAAACCTGTTGAGTCGTAATCACAAAGACTTCCTAAATGTCTGCAACTCGATGGGTTGAGACTCTCGGTGTGAATGCATAGCATGGAGATTTTCCCAAAGTGTGGGACGTTGCGATCGGGAAAGCTCTTTGGATGAAGGTCAGTTCCTATTCCTCTGTTTAGATGCACACATTCATATTGTTAAGGATCTACTCTAAAACCCACTCTAACTTGCCAAGGAGACATGGTTAAGAAGATGCAAGAAAATAAACCTAAACTAACAAAGGTGATGCACCAAAGGAATGTTGAACACCTGTTTTCCATTAAACACAAACCATCAAAATGTAATACAACCATCATGCACAAATAACCAAGATTGCAATGAGACATCACGAAGATACAATGAACATAAGAGAGGGTTGAAATCATCTACAGACTTATTTTATTGCTCTAAGAATTTGATACAGTCCATTACAATTGCCAATAGACACAACCTTGCATTACAATTTCAAATGGGAGGCTTGAAATCCACAAATTCACTTGTAGACAGAGAAGGAGGGACGGTGCAAATCAAAAAAGTCCAACACTTAGAAACATGCCCCTCCTTACAATATATAGGAAGAATGAGAGAAGGAGATGAGAAGAATTCAAATTATTTCTTCAACCACCCCAAAAGAGCAATGAATTCACCTGCAACAATGATGGGTTCCACTGCAAAACCCATGCCTCCATTATTGTTCCTTGTTGGGCAAGAAAGGAAGCCCATACCTTCATTATGGTGGTAGGTGAGAAACCTGGGACACCTCAAAAATGGAGAACTGTATTTTTCATTTTTAAGAACTTAGTCCCACTAATTTAAAGATATCCAATAAGTCCTTTCTCACTCAAATATGAGCTCCTAATCAAAATTTATGGCCATCTGAAGGTCGAGCATCATTCTGCAACAATAGTGAACCCGAGATTTCCCAAACTCCAAAACACGAAAGTCAGAAAGTCTGAAAATTCAAACTTTCAATTAGGGATTTTAGACATCGAGTTAAGGTATTTTTGGGGGCTTGAGAGTTCTAAAACTCTAAACCCCGAAACTCCAAAAGTTTGAAACCCAAAGTCCAAAATTTTGGACTTTCAGACATTTTTCCTTGTCAAACCTTTTGCACTATTCATCACCCAAAATGCCTTGAGAGTTCCAAAACCTCAAAACCCAAAGTTCTCAAACTCAAACTCAAACATGAAAGTCCAAAATTTCAAACTTTCGAACTTTCGGAGTTTCGAGCATTTCCTCCACTTTCTGGCATGATTCCCAAAATTCTGAAACCACGAAGTCGAAATTTCGGACTTTCGACTTCAAAATTTTAGACATTTCCACTCCATTATGTCACGCTTCCGATGTCCCCAAAACCCTAAAAACTCAAAAGTCTGAAATTTTGGACTTTCGGAATTCGGGAATTTAGACTTTGCTGAGTCCTTTCTCGCATGATTCCCAAGGTTCCTAAAATCCCAAAAGTCTGAAATTTCAGACTTTCGGAATTTGGGATTTCGACTTTTGGGGTCAATTTTCCAACTTCGCACCTAAGAGTTCTGAAACCCTGAAACTCCAAAGTCCAAAATTTTGGACTTCGGAATTCAAGATTTCAAACTTTGGTGACCATTTTTTTCCCTGTTTCTCCAAAGTGCCAAAAATGCAAAAACTATAAAAAAATTTGATCATTTCTCCTTTGTTTTTCCTTGAGCTCTGATCTCCTTCATCATTCCCTTGGCCACCTCTTATTTTTTGACCCTACATTTCATTTATGATCTTGCCTTCAACCTGATTTTCGAAATCAGATGCGAGCTTGCATGACTGAACCAACCTCTAATTTCCTCTACGTGTAAGGTCATGTTGTCCAATTTTTCTTGAGGGGAAAAATTGGATAACAAAATCGTTAGACTATATTTTATACAATGTTTACTACGGTTAAAAATATTGAAACGAAAGTAACCTAATCTTGTAGTATCAAATATTTTGTGGTTTAGAGAGGATGCTTGTAAATTTCTAGATCTAGGCATGTGATTGAGCGGATAGAATTCAGCTCATCGATGTTGTAACCCTAGGGCTCATAAAAAAAAAAAGGTGAAGAAATAATACACTTCTCCATTTGACATTATCGCCATATCGGCATTGATAAAGATATCCTTTGAAAGGTCACTAATTTTCTCCATGATTTCATACTGATTACAAACTTATTCAACTAGACTTACTTATAATAAAAACAATGTAAAAGCTGAGACGGGAGCAATGTAGTTGCAAAGGTAAAACAAAAAATTTGCGGTGATTACATTTTCTTTATCAAAAAGAGAAACCCTAGGGAATAGAGACTAATGCGGAGTTCCATTAAATATCATGACATGGAAATTGGAATGCAGGGAGACGGTGAAGGTTAGGTGCCTTGTTGTCAGTGCCACATTGCTGCCCGTAAAAGAAGGCCACTGAAAGAAAATGTCACTGAAAAACATCAAAATATTTTATGAAACCGATGATGCAATTATTGTTTATACGTCACCAAAACATTAACTACGCCCAGAATGGAAAAGTGGAATCACGTGTTTTTGAAGAGCCACCTGGAAACAGATGGTTTCCAACAAAGCCCATTCCAAAGAAGACGCCTAGAAAGTATTAACACAGTGTCCTCGGCACTCACACCCAAAATAAGTAAATATAACGCTGACATTTTCTCTAAAATTAAAAGGCCGAATCTTTCTGTTGGAAAAAAAAAGAACAAATTTGCAGAAACATTTCTCTCAAAAAACATTGATTCAACAAAGCTCAGCTTATGAATTTTCATTAATTTTATGACTATACACATAATTTCTTACAACAAAGTAGAGCCATGCTTATCTAGTCAAAGGAAGCCTGGCCTGCAACCCATGGGAGCTCTACAAATTCAAAGCCACGGGAGGCGCCACAGAGCGTTGCTTCCACAAATTAACTTCAGACTTTGACGGGATGTAAAATACCAATGGCGACACCTTCACATTGTTTGTATCGCCACATCTCTCTGCCAATTTTTATGATTCCCTGTACACATTTGCAAGCGTGTCGGACTCGCGACCAGTAGTAAACTGTTTCATCTTCCCGAGGTTAGGAATTTCTCTTTCCTCGGCCTCCAGAGACTTGCAAAATGTCGGCTGGGCAAGCTTCATGCCAGATAAAAACCTCTTCATCTTCGACATTTTCGAATCGACAAGCCTCGATGGCATCGGGGCCGATTCCGATCCCAATCCCGACCTTTCCGTCGTTTGTGCCTCTCCGCGTAGGCCTGTTTTTTCTTCTTCACTTACCCAATACACGAAACTTTGACCTGTTGTGCATAATTTATGTTGATTGGACTGTTCCCCAAAAACATGTAGGTTAAACAGTATCACTGATATTCCGTCAACAGGAAAGTGGCTGCCAGAATAAACATGTAGGTTAAACAGTATCACTGATATTCCGTCAACAGGAAAGTGGCTGCCAGAATTTGACGTTTTTCAGTGGGGGCATCCTCAAAGGTGGACACCTCCGGTTTAATTAATTAATAAATATACCGTATATGTTTGTGGGGAGTTTGAATAGTTAATCTTATAGCTTACATGCACAATTATCTACCGAAAATAAAGGTTTATATTAAACTTTATGCTCTGTGTTTTTGCTGGGGTTCGAAGCCAAACGGGTCGCAGACCCGGATCACACTACAGCCTCTTAGCGGCTCCTCTCCCTCTACCTTTTGTTGCAGATCCAACCATGGCCGTCGCCACCGCACACAATCCCCCTCCACTCTCAACCAGCGCTGCCCTCTCTCCCAAACAACGCCACAACACGTCACGCCTCCACATCCATCTCAAGAAAAAAACCACAATAAAACAGCCACCCAGATCTAGCCGCCTTCATACCTGCAACTCTAAAACAAAAACAAAAAACAAAAGAAAATAAAGGAAGAAATGGAGGTAAGACGTGAGGATAATAGGAAAGATTAAAAAAATCATGGGTTTCAAATCCTCACCCTCCCTTCTTCCATGGCGGCCAAATCTGTGCAACATAAAAATAAAAATAAAAAATGAATATGGAGAAAAAGAAAATGCAGAGTATGTGGGAAATAGATCCCAAAGGATAGTTTAGTGGTTTTAGTCTTATTCTCCTTTTGGTCTGTGGTAACTGGTGAGTAAGTATTTGAATCTTTTGATCAATTTTTAACCCTAAACCTAACTCCCTTCATAATATTCCTCCATGTGCCCATTTCACCTCACCCACTTTCTTTCCCCCTCAACCATTTAAAAGCTACTTTATGTTATGAACAAATTAGATATCAAATGTAGAGTTACCTATTTGATTTAATGTTGGTAAGAAAATTAATTTGAAATTAGGGTGTGGGAAAAGCTGAGATTTGACGTCCATCGTGTTTGTTTGTTTGTTTGCTTTTGTTTTTTTTTTTCTTTCTTTCTTTTCTTTTCTTTTTTTTTTTTTTGCCTATTTTAACTATATTTTATATTTTTAAAATTGTTAGCCCGTTCCTATTTGACGTGAAAGAACATGACAAAACTTTCATTATCACAATGAAATGAAATTAAATTAAATTAAAGATTTTAATGACGTCCTTGAGATTGAAGAGTCTATGGGACCAAACGAAACCAATACATTAAGCATTTTTCGACTCTTTGCCTTATCAACTCTTCTACTGTGAATCTTTAGCACTAAACGAGCGATCTTTTGAAGTTTTGTTTCTACAAATAACTCATTTAAGTTGTCCACTTTTAATTCGCTTTCGTACTGGATACATATATCCTCATATGCTAAACACTCCATAATGAAATGTCATTCCATTTCAACAACCCCTTTACTGCAAAAGGACAAATTCTCCTTTTCAAATCCTCTTTGGGAATAGTCCATATACCGGTTTCACAATGAAGATGATGTGATCTGGTCCTCAACTGGGCCACTAAAATCTTTTCCTTACCTTTGATAACTACCCCTAGATAATATTTTTCATCATGCTCCCAAGTGGGGTTGAATTATTTGATATATTGGGATTTCTTACGACCAGTCTGATCTGTCCACATGGCAATCCTAAACTTCTCCATTAAATAATTTTTTATTTCCATGTTGTTGTCAGGACACTCCTAAAAATTGATGCCCCATTTGTTCATCCATTTGTTATTTTTTTCATCCAGGTTTTCTTTCTACACTCTAGATTATCCTCCGTAACCAGATTTGGGCTAGCAAAGATCGTCCATGCCTTCAACTTTTTTCAAATAGATTATCATTTGAGTTATTGTTGATGCTTCCATTGGGAAGGTACTCGCTTAAGCTAACAAGATCTCATAAGGAACTGTTGATTTGACTTTAAGAGTGCTTGTGATTAGATGTTTCTGGATTCTTTCTAATTTCGCCATCCATGCTTTGACACGCTACTTCCCCAAACCTCGCAACCGTAAAGAGCAACCGAGAGTAACCAACAAACCAAAGATGGTTTTCCTAGTTTTCCAATCCTAGAATTCAACTTTCCTACACCTATTTTGAAGAAGGTAAGATGCTTTCCAACCTCCCTATATCCTTTTTTCTCTGCAAGTCTCCTAGATCATCTTGTTGTGGAAATCAATCCCAAGATATTTATATTTTATAACAATTTCCAATGTACTCCCCTCAAATAGAAAGTTAAATTACCTCTCTTTTCTTTTCGGGAAAAAATCATGATTTTTTTGCTAGTGTTCACTTGCATCCCAAATTCCTGGAAAAAGAATTCTAAAGCTTTTAGATGCTCCCTCAATCCTTGAGCTGTTGTTGAAATTAAGATAAGATCATCGACATATAAGAGTAACTTCACCATGTACTCGGCCAACTAAACACCCCCTCCTTCGGTTTTATGTAACCATTCTTCAAGCTTATCAATGTATAAACCAAAAAAATGGGAGAAAGAGGGAAACCTTGTTTGACCCTAATGTCACTACCAAAACATTTAGACATACCTTATCTTATTATGATATTATCTCTAACTTGCTCATAAAGTGTATGTACTGCTACTCTGAGCTCATCTGGAATATCAAGTTCCTCCATCTTGTTCCAAAGTTTGTCTCTAGGAACCGTGTCAAAGGCTTTCTTAAAATCAACGAAACAAAAAAAGGCTTCATCCCCTTGGGTATCCTATACCATTTCAATCAAGTTCCTGAGAGTGATGCAATGATCAATGGTTGAATATTTAGATCGGAAACCTGCTTTTCCTTTTTCCCTTTTTCCCTCTCTTTCTGCCCAACTACTGATTCTACATTCTATCATGCCCCCAAATAGCTTACCAAAAAGAGGATTGATCATAATAGTGCGATAGTTAGAAGGATTATTGATATCTCCACTTTTAAAAAGAGGAATAACCACACTAGTTGTCCACTCTAGTGGGAACCCAACCTGAATTACATTATTGAAGATTTTTCTGATATGCAGAGTGAGCACCTCAACCCCCCACTTTAAAAACTCATCCTGCAACCCATCAACATCTTGAGCTTTACCATTTGCTAGATTCTTTATGCCATGTTTGATGTCTTCCTCCGAAAAAATTTCAATCGAAGTATGAATGATGGGAGGAATATCCTTCTGTTGAGACCGCTCGTAGAGAGTCTTCACATATTCTAATGTAACGAATCGTTACACCAAAACCTTGAGGATTTAGTGAAATCCGCACATGAGGATCATAACATCCCACCACGATTTTGTAGAGCCCGACTCGGGTTGGGTTTGCGCCCGCACTCCCATACATATGAGCCCCACTTCACCGACGTTTAGGCCCCCCACGGGCCCTGGCTACATGATGTAACCAATCGAGTGGGATTCGAACACGAGTGGTCGCTCACGTACCAAATGTAACAAAAAATTACATCAAAACCTCAAGGCATTAGTGAAATCTACACATAAGGATCATAACATCTAACCAATGATCTTCTTTGATATTTTTTTCTATGTATGTTTTGTTTTGTTGCAACTCCTTCCAGAATTGCTTGGGATTTTTTTTTCCGATAGAAATTAATTCAAACCTTCTCTTATTCAAATAGCTTTCTTTTTTTCGTTGAAGAAATCTCTCGTATTTCTTTTTATTTTCTTTTTGTTCAAGTCACTTTCCTCATATCTCTCTTGCATCCTTACAATCTTCGTCATGCCACATATTTTTGGAAAAGTATTTGCAACTCCCTTTCAAGTCTTAGATTTTTTTGTAAGCACGTAATTCCTTGTGAATTAATGGTATCAACAACTTACTATAAACATAACCCCTTTCCACCTTGTTTTTATTGAGCTCCATATCATTTCTTGCCATCTGAAATTGTTGTTCAAGGGTAACCATAAAGATTTCCTTATTTGCTTTATTTAAAATGATTTTGCCTTTTTTGGAGATGTCTCTTGCTGCGATGGACTTGTTTTCCTTATTACTAATTTTAAATGGTACTAAGATTGAGCAAGAGTAGATTATTATCAGATTTGAGCTCAATAGGACAATCTCTAATTTTAGACTTGAGAAACCTATAAATAGCGCTCTTAGTGCATATTACATAGTCCACTACACTTTGTCCATTATATGTTTTATGAACTGATTTTGCTAGATCTGGGACAAGCCTTCATGCCATTACAAATAACCATGTCGTATAAGCTACATAGACCTAGAATCTCAACCCCAATATGATTCACCCCTCCATTACCATCTTGAGATATTCTTTCCCAAAACTTGTACTCTATTTCATTAAGCAAAAGAGGATTATCAACTCCACCTTTTTCACTGCTCAAGAGATTGATGTTCGATTATGGAGGTCAATTACTTCAGATTTGGCTTGCAATGTAAAATTTGATGGAAAACACGATGCATTATCGGTTAAGAGGGACTGCATTGGTCACTAGGAGACTGACCTCGGTCAGAAAGGAGCAACCGACATCGGTTAAGGCTAACTGGAATCGGTTAGATGTGCAAAAATGTTTTAATCAACACTCGGGAATTAGATCTATTCTTAGCATAAAAGTATATCTATTGATTGGAATTGCATGGTTAAGTGTTGTAAGTTTATAAACGCTTATATAAGCATAAAATATAGGGTTTAGAAGTAATATAATTAACAAGAACTTGCAAAATTTGGTGAGAGAGAGAATTCTTGGAGAAGAAGAAAAATCTTGAAAGAAAGAAAGTACTGTACATCCGAGAGGTGTGGAAGATTGTAAATATTAATTATATATCTTGTCAAAGCTTTGGATAATAGATTGGCTTTTTATTGGTGGACGTAGCCCACATTGGGTGAACCACATTAAATCATTTGTTGATTTATATCTATTGTTTTGTATATATCTTCCGGTAGAATATCTGCTTTTATTTGGAGGTGTGCTTAGATATGATATATTGTCTATACAACCAGTGTGCTAACCCCAAAGAATCGGTATCATATCTTTATTTGAGGGTTTTTGTGTTGAAATATTTACTTGAAAGGGGTTTTCTAATTGAGTGGGAGCTACAACAATGGCAAGAAGAAAAAAATACAAGGTAGAGAAATTTGATGGCGAAATTATCAATTATGGAAGATGCAGATTGAGGATTATTTGTATCAAAGAGATTTTTATTTACCGTTGGATGAGAAGTCTAGACCTACAAAGATGACTGATGAAGAATGGAAGATTATTGACAAAAAGGATTTGGGATCTATAAGATTGAGCCTGGCAGCATATGTGGCTTCCAATATTACAAAAGTGACTTCTACTATAGGGTTTATGAAATCTCTTGCTAATTTATATGAAAAACCTAGTGCTTCAAATAAAGTTTATTTGATGAAGAAACTATTTATTTCTAAGATGCATGAAGGTGGATCTGCATTTAGTCATTTGAATGATTTCCAATCTATTGCAAATCAGTTAAAATCAGTTGATATATCGTTTGATGATGAAGTGAATGCACTTTTATTCTTCCGTTATTTGCCCGATTGTTGGGATAACTTGGTAATGGCTATTAGTAATACAACATCTACTAATAATATTTTAAAGTTTGATGATGTGGTTAGTATAATATTGAATGAAGAAATTCACAGAAGAGTACAGAGGACTCATCATCTAGGAATGATTTGAATGTAGAAAGCGGGCCGTGGAAGAAGGAGATATCCAATAATAAGATTAATGGGAAATCAAAGTCAAGGGATAATAGATCTAAATCTAGAAGTAAGGGAATTACTTTTTGGAAATGTGGAAAGAAAGGACATGCAAAGAAAGATTGTTGTTCAAAGGACAAAGAGAACTAACAACTAGAAAAAGGTAAAGAAGAAAATATTGCTACATCGAGGTAATGCAAGATGCTCTTATTCTTTCTTTAGATAATAGAATTGAATCATGGGTTTTATATTGAAGAGTTTCTTTCCATGCAACCCCTAATAAGGGTTATTTCAGAAATTATGTCTAAGGTAATTTTGTGCATATTTATTTGGGTGATGATGAACCTTGTAGTATTACTGGTAAAGGGAAGTTCATCTAAAATTGCATAATGGAAATACATGGCTATTAAAATATGTGAGGCATGTGCCAAGCCTTAGGAGGAATATTATTTCGTAGGGCAACTAGGTGAATCTGGTTACATGGTTACTTTTACAAGAGACTCTAGGAAAGTCACCAAGGGTGCTTTTGTTGTGGCAAGAGGTAAGAAGGTGGGAACTTTATATTTATCTACCCGTGTTACCGATTCCTTTTGTCCATTATCTACTTTAGATTCGATGCATGCATATGGCATAACTGGTTGGGCCATATGAGTCAAAAAGAAATTTAGATCTTAACGGCTAAGGGTAAGTTATCGATTTGAAATACTTAGATCTTGATTTACGTGAGCATTGTGTCTTTGGAAAGTAAAAGAGAGTGAGATTTATCAAATTTTGGGCAGCTAAGAAGGAGTGAAAGTTGGAGATTTTACACTCTATGTGGGGACCAGATCAGTAGCTCCTCATGGTGGATCCCAATTTTATGTTACTTTCATTGATGAAGCTACAAGAAAGGTATGGATTTATTGTATTAAACGTAAATCGATATTTTTGAAAATTTTAAAAGATGGAAAGCCCTTATTGAGAATGAATCAAATTCAACTTTAAAGTTCCTTAGATCTGACAATGGTGGTGAATACTGTAGTAATGATTTCAATGATTATTGTTCAATGAATGGGATATGTAGAGAAAGAACGGTTCCAAGAACACCACAGGAGAATGGTGTTGCAGAAAGAATGAACAGGGCAATCATGGAACATGCTAGAAGTATGAGGATACATTCTAAATTACCTTCGATGTTTTGGAAAAAATAATTGATACGATGGTTTATTTGATTAACTACGCAGGCCTTCAAGTTCGGTAGATGGAGGAATATCGAGAGGACTCTTGGACCGGAAAAGAGGTAGATTTTTCTTTTCTTAAAGTTTTTGGTTCAATAGTTTTTTTGCATGTTGATAAGGAAAATGGAAAAAGTTGGATGCAAAATACAAGAGATGCACTTTCATTGGTTATGGATCTGGTTTCGATTCTATTTTTGGGATTTAGAGAATTCTAAAATTAGTAGGAGTCACGATGTTGAATGGAATGAAAAGAGAATGTATAGGGATCAAATTTTGGTACCTAAGGATGAACTGGTTGAGAAGTTTGTGAATGAAAATGAAATCTTAGATTTAAAAGTATTACCTACAAGGTTACACAATAACCGGTGTTGATTTACCCTTGACCGACATCATTCAAAGCCAGAATAGGTATCTATTACGAAAAGATCCAAACCAAGCATCGGTTAGCAGAAATGACGTTTGTTAGAGATGACCGACGTTGGTCAATAACAGATTTGGATATGAATGTCCAGGAGGTCCAGATTGAGCCTCTAGTACCCCAAACTCCTGTGAGAAGGTCACAAAGGGTAAGTAACCCTCCAAAAATATTTACACCTTCTCTATTTTATTTATTATTGATTGATAATGGTGAACCAGAAAGTTTTGAAAAAGTAATGTAGGATAAGACCCATGTCCAGTTGCAACATGGCATGGATGAGGAGATGGAATCCTTGAAACAGAAACAAAGCTGGGATTTGGTTAAGTTGCCAATAGGTAAGAGAACATTGCAGAACAAGTTGGCTTACATGATCAAGGAAGAAGAGGGTGGAAAAAAAAGTTATAAGGCAAGGCTTGTAGTAAAGGGATTTGCACAAAAAGCAGGTATTGACTTTGGTGAAATATTTTCTCCTGTTTTTAAGATGACTTCTATTCGTACTGTATTGATTTTAGTTACAGTAGAAGATTTACATTTAGAGAAACTAGATGTGAAGACAGATTTCCTTCATGGTGATTTGGATCAAGAGATTTATATGCATTAGGTGCTTGGGTATGAAGTCAAGGGTGAGAATAAATTAGTGTGCAGGTTGAAAAAGAGCCTATGTGGGCTCAAGCAAGCTCCAAGGCAATGGTACATAAGGTTTGATAGTTTTATGCATGAGCATGGTTACTTGAAATGTGAATCTGACCATTGTGTTTATTTCAAGAAGCTTGAAAATGGGAGCTATGCTATTTTGTTATTGTATGTGGATGATATGCTTATTACAGAATCTAGTATGTAGGACATTGGTGAGCTTAAGGGAAAGCTAGCTCACATATTTTATATGAAGGATTTAGGAGCTCAAAAATAATTCTTGGCATGCAAATACACAGAGACAGGAAAATAAGAAATTGTATTTGTCTCTAGAGGATTATATGTACAAGGTGTTAGAAAAGTTCAATATGCACAATTGAAAACCTGTTAGTACACCTATAGCTAGACACTTCAAATTGAGAAAAGATTAGTGTCATTCATCATATGAGGAGTTCAAATACATGACATGATTTCCATATGCTTTAGTAGTTGGAAGTCTCATATATGATATGGTTTGTACTAAACCCAGACATTGCATAGGTAATGGGAGTTGTGAGTAGATCTATGACAAATCTAGGTAAAGAGCATTGGAAAGCAGTCTAATGGATACTCAGGTATTTGAAAGGTACATCTAGCATGCAGTTATGTTATGGAGGTTCAAATATTTCATTATGTGGCTATGTTGATTCAGATATGGTCGGAGATGTGGATGGTAGGCGAAGCACTACGGGATATATTTTCACACTAGGTGGGATGACAAGTAGCCAGATTTCAAGATTGCAAAATGTTATGGCTTTGTTTACTACAAAGGCAGAGTATGTTGTAGCTACAGAGGCTAGCAAGGAAATTTTTGGTGCTCAATTTAATATCTGCCTTTTTTTTCAAAATTTCTTAGTCTGCATGGTTTGAAGCATTCTCTGTCTCCCTGTATGGATGCGTGAAATATTTCTCCTTCATTTGGTTTCCATTTTCAGTCCTTTCCTTGGGTCGTGGATCACATTGAGTCTTGGTTTTACTTACATTCTTCATCTCCATGGGGAAAAACTTTGTTGTTGGGTGTCTTCCATGATTGTGTCTCCTTTGTAAATCCTATCCCAACACCCGTGGATATGTTGTCTTTTCAAATTGGACACGGCACGATAGGTCTTTTTAATGAACTTGTCACTCTTGTTACATTTGTAAAAAATGCCAAATTGGTCCTGCGGCCCCGATAGTATCTAATTGGTTGTTCAACAATATGAAGCAAAGGAAAATTTCTTACTTTTACCCCAAAGATGGACACTTGACCATTTTTCAAGTTAAAAGAGGGGAGGCGGATTGCCAGAGCATTTTGAATATTTTTTCCTTTTTGTGAAAAGGAGAAAAGTTATAAAATGATCCACGACTCCGTGGGGGACAAATTAATGTCACATGTTTGAGTCAGCATTGAAAAGTAAAAGTGGGGAGGTGGGTCACCGGAGCACTTTGGAGTTTTTAAGCTCTATTTTGAAATAAAATAAAAGTATAAAAGTGAGTCGCGACTCCTGCTAGGGCCCACATCAAAATTTAAAAGTGGAGAAGCAGGTCGCTATGGCATTTTGATATTCTCAGGCCCGCTTCAACTCAAATATTTTCCACATGGATGTCTGCGCTCATTTGAGGATTCACCTCTGGGTCTTACCTTTGGAGTGGCGCCAAGGAGACACGTGGAGGCTTCCGCTAGATCCTCTTTATACTTAGACTTTTCAAGTGCCCGATGTAACTTACTTAGGCCTGGGACGCGTAAAGGGCCTGCACCTGTTTGGGGACTTGCCCCTAAATTTTAATTTTGAAAGAGTGCCAAGGAGACATGTGGAGGTTTCTGTTGGATCTTACTATACTTAGACTTTTTCAAGTGTCTGGTGTAACTTTTTCGGACCCTAGACACATGGATGACCCACGCTTGTTTGGGAGTCCTTCTTTTGAGATTCATACCAAAAAGCATAGAAAAGACACAAGGAATAATCCACTGGCCCTACCTATACTTAGAATTTTCAATGGCCAAGGAAACTTTCTCGGACCCTAGGCACGTGGAACCTTCCGCTGGTCCTTAAACCCTTTTAACAACTTTGCCAGGCTGAGACACGTGGAGAGCCCACACTTGTTTGAGGTCTTCGCTTTTGGGCACCATATCAAAAGTGCACCGAAGAGACATGTGGAGGCTTTTGTTGGATCCTATTTATACTAAGACACTTTCAAAGGCCAAGGTAAACTTCTTAGGCCCAGGGAACATGCAAAGCCTGCGCTCGTTTGACGTCCCACCTCTAAACTTCATCTTTAAAGTTGTGCTAATAAGACATGTGCAAGATTCTAATGGACCTTCCCATACTATGACTTTTCAGCAACCGGTGCAACTCTCTAGGGTTATGAACACGTGGAGGGTCCACGCTCATTTGGGAACTTACCTCTGGACTTCACCTTTCAGTTGTACCAAGGAGACACGTGCAGTTTCCGCCGCCTCTTTGCACTTGGTCGACTCGGACTCATAACGTAGGAATGTGGTATGATCCATGCGATGACACTCATTTTTAAGAGGCATGAATGCAGGTATCCATGCGAGGGAACTCATTTCTCAAGGTGTATTCTCAAAGGTGAAAAGGATTACTTGTCAGATCAAACCATATGGAACCACCTGAGAATTATTGAAAATGGGATTTCTTACACGACATAATAAAAGAATGATTAAGAAGACTATCAAAAATTATGATATGGCATCCCAGTTATAGTTGAGGTCTGAGAAACGTGATCAATTCATGATTTATCCACCTGACATCTTTTGGGGTGTAAATTTATTAAACATCACTTTCTGGAACAAACTTGTAACAAACAAAGGATTCCTCGAATATTCTTCTTTTAGGGGGAAAATTTGGGATGAGTGAGCGAGTGAAATTGTATAAATGTAATGAGAATACTCTTACATAGGGTTGGGGTTAAATTTTCTGAGAAAGTTCAAGAAAAACCATTTTTTCTGAGAGGCCGTCTGAGAGACTAGTTTGTTTTCTTGTGTCTTTGGATTCAATCACGTCGAGGTGGTTATAAGTGTACAACCATTGACAAGCTCTAATATTGTTGAGGAAAATTTCCCCTGCTGATGAATCTAATGAACCTTGAATGACTCTGTGTTGATCACGAGCATAATTGTGTTTGTTGTTATTTCATAATGTTTTCAAATAGTTTTTCTTGTTCCTATTGCAATATTATGTTAAAATCTCTCTGAGTCACACAAGATTTTATCCGTGTGTTAGTATTATGGCATTTGCAATTTCATTATGAGAACAGCTTTCATCTGGTAATGAAATAAAAAATTTAAAATCTCTTTACTCTCACTACGTTGATAAAGATTGTTTATAATCCTATGAGTATATCTTAGGCGTGATAAACTAGGGATTTCTAATGTTTAATTGATTCTTTACCACAAGCCTTTGTGTTGAATTCTCAAAGAATGTGTGAAACCGTGCATCTCTGGGCCTCCATTGATACACACCTTCTGGTTGAAGGAATATTTTGGCTATTCTAAAGCATTCTATCTCTGTGAGTTTTCCAATTTTTGTAAAGGCTCTCAAAGATTTGGTATAATCGACTCTATCTTGCTTAACTTCCCACCAAAAATTTCTCAAACAATGAATCCTATATGAACCACCCCTGTTTGTACTATGTATCCACAAATGAAAAAAATTCTAGTGCCAAAGTATGTAGGGACAATCGGATTCAATCATTGTCTTTAGTAACCCGAACCTTTGTCCAGGAAACATCTCCACTCTCTAGTGTGACAACTCATGAGAGTTAGATTGTAATGTATTGATCATATTTCCTTAATTTTCTCACTAAAACTGTGGAAAGAAGGATATCTTGATGTCCTTTAGCAACACGGGTTATAGAACGGGTCCTCTCACCCTGGTTGAAGGCACAACCTAAAGTAGTGAGGGTAGATCAAACCCTCAGTGAGGTGCTATCCACTTCTCCAACACTCGAGTGACAAAGAGTCAGCTAAATCCCCTCCCCAGCTACAAAACAAATCATATCATGGTTCTTCTATCTCTAAGCATCCTGCCAGTTTTGTGATGCTATTCAACCCTCGTGGGAGAATCAATTTTGATACCAACACCGAAGTGGAGCCATTTCCAGGATTATCTCAACTCGGGACCTATTTGTGTGGCAACAACACCAAAGTGGTGTCGTTGCCGAGGATTGTTTTTCTTTATATTTTAAAATTCATATAAAAGGAACCCGAGATCTGTCTTATCCCCATATTGCAATCTAAAAGAATTTTTCATCTTGGTCCATGAATCTATTGAATTATCTGGTAAAGACTTGTACCGATCGGGCATCCTCCTCAAGAGTATGAATAAACAACTTTATGTACACGTCTTCAAAGTCAATTTCAAAATATTCCATCATATTGACAAAGAGTTTTAAATGCTAGTCACCAAAGGATGTATTATTCCCTTGAAATTTTGGCAACCTACTTCTACATCTTGTGGCACCATATTAGGATATCCATCCATACCTCACAAATCTATAGGTCCGTAAGTGTTGACAACAAAAGGAGGTTTAGGTGGAGGTTAGGCCATATTTCCTTGAGGAGGTGATCTTACAGGGAGAAACAAAATGATAGGGAATGAGGGGCCTTTAAAGCGAGAGAAGTATAGCTTTCAAAATAGATATTCTCTATTGACTCGAGTTTCTTGGAAAACCCTATCAACCATGGAAGAAACAGGGGAAAACTGATAGGCACACTTTTCAAACACAAATGATGACCCCTCTCTAGTTGGAGAACTCAAATTTATATAAAGATTACATTGTTCAAAATCACTTGAAGACGTATGGTAATCTTCAACCACAGATTAATCACCCTTCAGACTTATATATTCTTTTTATTCTTGATCTCCAACAACTTTCCAGACTTGTTTTCCTTCTGAATTTTCTTTTCCTAGTTCTGGAAATAACTTTCTAGTAGGGTCCCTAGTGAAGAAATATCTTCTTCCTTCCATCTTTGCACAGATTAATGACAAATCTCACTTGACACAAGTTAAGGCACTGGTAATCATCAAAATTTCAATTCAACACGGAGTCGCCACTAAGGATTTTCACCTTAGTTGTGCAGATTCACTATAAGTAACTTGCCAAGTGTCTATCAATGCTTAATTTCTACAAAGCTTAACAGATCTGGCCTTCTTTTTCCCTCATTTATCACTATTGATGTAAATTTAGTGCAATAACTACTAGAAATTGGAAATACTACACAATGAACATGTAATCTTGCACAAATCTTACAGATCTCAACAAAGGATAACATTTAAACAATGTATTTGTACTTAAATCATGCAAGAAATATTACCAGGGTTTGTATGTCTATGCATTTGTAAAAATAGTCCCCGGCAACATTGCCACTTCGGTGTTGTTGATGCACAAATAGGTCCCGATGTTCAAATAATCCTCGGTAACACAAATAATACCTTGATAACGATGCCACTTTGGTGTTGTTGCCACACAAATAGGTCCCAAAGTGTTCAATTAATCCCCGACAACACAAATAAGTCCTCGTAATGGCACCACTTCGGTGTTGTTATCGTACAAATAAGTCCCGGAGTTCAATAATTCCCTGGAAGTGGTGCCACTTTGGTGTTTTTGCTACACAAATAGGTACGATTTCGTATAATCCCGAGAATGGTGCCAATTCGGTGTTAGTATCAAAATTGATTCTCCTACAAGGGCCGAGCAACATCACGAAACTGGTAGGATGCTTGAGAGACGAGACAAACCATGATATGAGTATTTTGTAGCCGTGGAAGGGATTCAACCGACTCTTTTTCACTCGGGCGTTGGAGAAGTGGATAGCACCTCACTGAGGGTTTGATCTACCCTCACTACTTTAGGTTGTGCCTTCAACTAGGTAAGAGGACCCGTTATAACCTATGTTGGTTTAGGACATCAAGAAATCCTTCTTTGCACAATTTTAGTGAGAACCTTGAGAAAATATGATCAATACAACACAATATAACTCTCATGAGTTGTCACACTAGAGAGTGGAGATGTTTCCTAGACAAAGGTTTAGGTTACTAAAGAAAATGATTGAATCCAGTTGTCCTGCAAACTTTGCACTGAATTTGTTCATTTGTGGATACACAATACAAATAGGGATGGTTCCTGTAGGATTCATCGTTTGAGAAATTTTTGGTGGGAAGTTAAGTAAGATAGAGTTGATTATACCAAATCTTTGAGATCCTTTACAAAAATTGGAAAACTCACGACAAAATGCTTGTAATACCCAAAATAGTCCTTCAACTAGAAGGTGTGTATAAAATGGAGGCCCGTAGATGCACGGTTTCACACATTCTTTAAGAATTCAACACAAAGGCTCGTGTTAAAGACTTAATTAAACGTTAGAAATCCCTAGTTCGTCACGCCTAAGATACACTCATAGGATTACAAACAATATTTATCAACATAGTGAGAGTAAAGTGATTTTAAATTTTTTATTTCATTACTAGATGAAAGCTCTTCTCATAATGAAATTGTAAATGCCACAATACTAACACACAGACGAGATCTTGTGTGACTCGAGAGATTTTAACATAAGATTGCAACAGAACAAGAAAAACTATTTGAAAACGTTACGAAATAACAACAAACACAATTATACTCGTGATCAACACAAATTCATTCAAGGTTCATTAGATTCATCGGCGGGAAAGTTTTTTCAATAGCCTCAAAGCTTGTCAATGGTTGTACACTTGCAACCACCTTGACACGATTGAATCCAAAGACACGAAAAAAACAAATTGGTCTCTCGATGTGCTCTCAAGAAAAATGGTTTCTCTCAAAATTTCTTAGAAAAGTTAACCCCCGACCCTTTGCAAGAGTATTCTCATTGCATTTATACAATTTCACTTGCTCAATCATCCCAAATTTTCCCCCTAAAAGAAGAATATTCGAGGAATCCTTTGTTTGTTACAAGTTTGTTCCAGAAAGTGATGTTTAACAAATTTACACCCCAAAATATGCCAGGTGGATAAATCATGAACTGATCACATTTCTCAGACCCTCAACTATGACTAGGATGCCATATCATAATTTTTGATAGTCTTCTTAATCATTCTTTTATTCTGTCATGCAAGAAATCCCCTTTTTAATAATTCTCAGGTGGCTCCATATGGCTTGATCTGACAAGTAATCCTTTTCACCTTTGAGAATACACCTTGAGAAATGAGTTCCCTCGCATGGATACCTGCATTCATGCCTCTCAAAAATGAGTGTCCTCGCATGGATCATACCACATTCCTGTGTTATGAGTCCGATTCGGCCAAGTGCAAAGAGGAGCCAATGGAAACCTCTCGTGTCTCCTTAGCACAAATGCAAAGGTGAAGTCCAGAGGCAGATTCTCAAATGAGCACAAGCCCTCCACATGTTCAAAACCCTAGAGAGTTGCACTAGGTTGCTGAAAAGTTAGAGTATGGGAAGGTCTAGCGGAAGCTTCCACGTGTTTGTTCAACACAACTTCAAAGATGAAGTCTAGAGGTGGGACCTCAAATGAGCGCAAGCTCTCCACGTGCCATGGGCCCAAGAAAGTTTCCTCGGCCTTTGAAAGAGTCTCGGTATAAAGAGGAGCCAACATAAACCTCCACATTTTTCTTTGGCGCACTTTTGATATGGTGCACAAAAGTGGAGACCCCAAACAAGCGTGGGCTATCCACATATCTCAGCCCAAAAAGTTGTTTAAAGAGTTTAAGGACCAATGGAAGGTGCCACATGCGTAGAGTCCGAGAAATTTTGCTCGGTCATTGAAAAGTCTATGTATGGGCAAGGCCGAAGAATCTTCCACATGTCTCTTCGAATTTTTTTGTATGGAGCTCAAAAGAAGGATAGCCAAAAAAGCATGGGTCTTCCACGTGTCTAGGGTTCGAAAAAGTTACACCGGACACTTGAAAATGTCTAAGTATGGAAGGATCCAACAGAAACCTCCACGTGTCTCCTTGGCACTCTTTCAAAAGTAAAATTCGGGAAGGCCCTCCACATGTCCCAAGCCTAAGAAAGTTACATCGAGTGCTTGAAAATTCTAAGTATAAAGAGGAGCCAATGGAATCCTCCACGTGTCTCCTTGGCACCACTCCAAAGGTAAGACCCAGAGGCGAATCCTCAAATGAGCGCAGGCCCTCCACGTGGAAAATATTTGAGTTGAAGCAGGCCTAAGAATCTCAAAATGCCCCGGTGACCCACCTCTCCACTTCTAACTTTTGATGTGGGCCCCAGTAGTCACGGATCACTTTTATACTTTTACTTCATTTCAAAACAGAGCTTAAAAACTCCAAAGTTCTCTGACAACCCGACTCCCCGATTTGAATTTTCAATGCTGACTCAAACATGTGAGATTAATTTGTCCCCCATGGAGTCGCGGATCATTTTATAACTTTTCTCCTTTTCACAAAAAGGAAAAATTATTCAAAATGCTTTGGCGACCCACCTCCCCGATTCAACTTGAAAAACATCCACATGTCCATCTTTCTGTTCAAAGTAAGAAATTTTCCTTGCCACTTCATATTGTTGAATAGCCAATTAGATACTATCGGGGTCGCAGGACCAATTTCACATTTTTTACAAATGTAACACGAGTGACAAGTTGATCAAAAAGACCCGCCATGTCATGTACAATTAGAAAATACCATGTATCCACGGGTGTTGGGAAAGGATTTACAAAGGAGACACAGTCGTGGAAGATGCCCAACAACAAATTTTTTCCCCGCAGATGAAGACTGTAAGTAAAACCAAGACTCAATGTGATCCATGACCCAAGGAAAGGACTGAAAATGGTAACCAAATGAAGGATAAATCTTTCACACATCCATACAGGGAGATAGAGAATACTTCAAACCATGCGGACTAAGAAATTTTGAACAAACAGGGCAAGATTAAATTGAGCACCAACAAAAATGATATGGACGAGTAGGTTAATGGAATATTTGGGAAAGGAGCAAGGTGATTGTAAGTTATTTAGTGACAACAAAGTGTAATTCAATTAGCAAAGAACTCAAGTGTTTCATTTAAGAATGAAACACATTCGGTTGAGGTATCACTTCATATGGAAGGTATTGAGGATGGGTATTTGAATGGAAAAGATTCATATGATTGAGAACCCTGTGAATATTCTAATGAAGCCATTAGCAAATGATAAGTTGGATCTACACTCCACTTTCGCTGGTCTTCAATTCTAAGACTTGAAGAGGAAGAAACAAAGCTAAGGAAGGATCTAAGAAAAATGTTGTACATGTATGGTGCAAAGAATTAATCTCCAAGTGGGATATTGCTTGAGTTGTGGAGCTCAATTACTTTAGTTTAGATTGCAATGTAGAGCTTTCTAGAAAACACGAAACCATCATCGCTTAGGAGGGACCAGCATTGGTCACCTAGGATTGACATCGGTCGTGCAAGGAGGAACCAACATCGCTAGTTGCAAGGGAATGTTCTAATTAACTCTTGCGAATTAGATCTATTTTTAGCATAAAAGTATATCTATTGATTATAATTGCATGGATAAGTTCCTAAGTTTATAAACACTTATATAACCATTAAATCTTGGGTTTATAAGTAAGAGAATTAAGAAGAACTTGAAAATTTTGTGAGAGAGAATTCTTAGAGAAGAAGCAAAAGCTTGAAAGAAATAAAGTATTGTACATCTGAGAGGTGTGGAAGATTATAAGTCTTCATTGTATATCTTTTCAAAGGTTTGGATAATAGATTGGCTTGTTTCTTGGTGGACATAGCCCACATTTGGTGAACCAAGTTAAATCTAGTGTTGATTTATGTCTCTGGTTTTGTATATTTCTGTTGATAGAATATCTGATTTTATTTGCATGTATGCTTAAATATGATATATTGCTGTACAACCGGTGTGCTAACCCCAACAATTTATTATTTGTAGTCCTTGCATTAAATTTCCCCATCAAAATAATTTCCCGAATGCACTAAACACAAATATGTCTTTTTTAGCAAAGCATATGGGTCTTCCATCTCCAAATTTCATCGGTGCAAATTAACAAGCGGCCAATCTAATTATTTCCTTGTTATTAGATATTTTCAGAAAATGTATTGCTTATTTCCATGTTCCTTTTCCACTTTGATGATCCCTAACCACGCTTCTTTGATTAGCACTGTAATTCCCCCGTGTCCTTTCCCTGTTTCACTTCCTTCGTTCCAAACTGAAATTTTCTTGTACCCCTCGAAATCTGGGACTTTGCAACCATCATGCTCATGAGTTTCTGTAAGAATAATAATATCTTTTCCCTCTGCTATGGGCCCTAACCTCGGGTCCTCTTCTCCACGGATACCCCCTGCAATTCCAACTTACTATGTGCATGGGATCCCATGGGGCCCCGAATTCCTATTTCTTGTTTGACCAATGATCATTGATTTGGGATTTTCCATTCCTTAACTGTGTCCATTTTCCTACCTCTCTTTCTTTTTTTTCACTATCTCCCATTCCTTCTTTTGCTCTTCTTGTTGAGAAAATGTTAAATCCTCATATGTGTGTGTGTGTGTGTGTGTGTGTGTGTGTGTGTGTGTCGAAGTCCCATGTTTTTAGGATTGCCTCGCTTGTCTTCTACGGTTCTCATGACAACTCGCACATGCCAATATTTTCCTCCCTCTATTCTCCTGCGCTAATCTTATTAGCTTTTGTGTATACCCTGTCTATTTCAACTTGTCTCTAAAGCAAATCCCTTGCTAATATGTCGATTCTTTGTTTTTCACCAAATTCTCTTAAGCCTTTGATGATAAAATTTTCCACTTTGTCCTACTTTTCTTCTCTATGACTTGTCTTTGTTCATTAGATAATCCACTTACAACTTGTGACTAAGTTTTGGACTCTTCTATCCGATCTCTTAGCTGGTTTTCTTTTATTTCCATGTTTTTAATTGCTGATTGGATTTCATTTATCTGAAATGTTTCATTTCCTTTTACCGTTTTGATGTTTTTCTCGCATGCTTATTTCAAATTTCCTAAGTCTTGTTTTAGAAAGACTAACTCTTACTAACCTCTTTCCATCGGTTTTTAATATTTAACACCGCCTCTTTAAGAACTTTATTTTCCCTTTCCAACTTGTGTCTATGTGCTACACATTCTTTTCTCTCATTGTCTTCTTGCACCTTCCGATTTTCTAAAGTTCCAAGTCTCTCTTTCATGCTCATGAGCTCATTTACATACAATTTTGAAGACCACAAGAAGGGGTAGATGTAGGGTTGTATAGTTGTTTTGGATTTTGCACTGCTTCCTCTCTTTCATCCTTGTTTGTTGTAATTTTTTCTATTTTTCTCAGTTTTGGATCCTCTCTATCCTCCTTATGTATTGATTATTTTCCTTGTATTTGATAATATTTGAAAACAAAATTCCCTTTGTTGTTCATTGTTTTTAGTAGAATCAAAGTAAGATTTTTATTTTGAGTCTGCCTTAGCTTTTTGGCATGTCTACGTCGTAAGATCCCCTTATACTGCTTTGCATTCACAAAAACCAACTTTTTCCCTATTCCTAGTGTCAGAGTTTGAGATTTTCCTATATTTCCATCTGCCATTAGTAAGTGTGCCTCTGAAGCAATGTACTTCTGTAACTCCAGTTCAAATTGTCTTTGAAACCCATATGCTTAACCATGGTTTGCTTGTGTTTTTCGGCTTGTGCCCTATAAGACCCCACCACTTTATAAATCTTGTCTATTTGTGAAAACCTGAAACCCAAGTCCTTCTATTTTTGCAGTATTTTGTCGAATTATTTTGTGTCATAATTTGTTCTTCTTCTTCAATGCTTGTTTGTGGGTCCTTACTACCTTCCTATGGGACCTTCGTTGCTGCCCCTGTCATGAGTGGGACCTTGGATCTGATCCCTACCTCTAGGACCTTCAATGTTGTCTCCACGTTGTCACTGCCTCTAAAAGTATCCTCCATAATGATGTCGATGCCCTGAAATACCTGAATATCTTTGTGGTGGCCTTGCTTCCCAACTCCCTACGTACCCTAAATACCTCTTCCTTACTCGCTTCGGCCATCTCCCTATGCTCTCGGCTTTTCCTTGCAGCCGTTCCTTCTCCTATCTCTGCCTTCTTCGCTGCATGTAAACTCTGATCTCTTATTGCATGTAAACCCCGATCTGCTACATGTAATCTCTTTTTGTATGTAAACCTTGATATGTTTTCCCCTTTCTTCCCGTTCCTGGATCCTTAACTCCGAAACTCTATTTCCTTCTCTTCTTTCCTTAACAAGAAATCGTTTTGGTAGAAATATCCATATGGCCGGATATTTGACTATATGATCTCGTCTTTGTCTCGCATGCATATCTCCTATATTTCAACTAGTATGATGTCATTTCTCCGACCTAAGTGTGAATGGTGGACATGTTGTCATTTCTCCCGATAGGGCATGCTACTCTCTGCTCAAGCTCCAAACGTGATGGACATTCAATATAAATATAAGTGCAACATTACATAGATATTTAATTAACATATTTTATTAAAAATGTGCTTATATTGAGTATATGATCCCCACAACATATCTGACACTTGTAAATATAACAAAAAAATAATGTATTTTTAAATTAGTAGATAATGAAAAAGTATTTTACGAGATGGACGAGTTGTTTAAAACCTATTAACATCATAGATTTTTAGTTTGACGAACAAGGTCAGCCACAAATCTCATCCCCAGGTGGGCGTATGTGATTTTCCATATCTATATATATAAAGAAACGACAAAGTATTCTATTTAACTACTTGAGCCTCTTTAGATAGTTATTACTTAGCTGATTTTTTTTGGGACTGGGTAGTTTGTCTTTCTTCATTAATTCTTTTATATTTACCCCATGTGTTTATTGGAATTTATTTAATTCGTAATTATTTTGGGTATGATTAATTTTGGGGTTAGATCGTGAGTAAATTAAGGAGTTTAATTAGGAAATTTTTATTAAGTTTAGAACCTAAGAAATTCATGTAACTTCGAGTGGAGGGATATAACCTTTACCTTTCAAAGAATTTGTTATCTCTAAAAATTTGGTGGATGATTCCACATAGCAATGTTAGTTATCACTCAACACCATGGAAGTTGTTAACCTGCTTAATCAAAGATATCAACTATTCGTTGGTTTTCCTATCACAATATGACCGGGTTATCTTACTATAGTGTTGAACATCGCCTCAAAAAAAAGTTCACCTTATATTTAGCTATTTATTGGGTTGTTAATAATGTTTTATTGGTTAAATGTATATGGTATTACAATTACTATCGGTTTGAGATCAACCCGATTGTATTAACATGGTTTACATAAAGACAATGTGGTCTTTATTTACCTCCCTCGTGGTACTATCTAACAACATGGTATATCAACGAATTTTTAACCCTCATCTTGTTGGTTAAATTTCTTAGGAGGAAAGATGTGTTTAAATCTCAATTGATGATTAATACCACGCCTTCCGTAATCTCCCTTTATTCTCATTCTTATGATGGGGATTTGGTTTAGCGTCATTTTTTTATTAGGATAATAAAATGAAGGCAATTGTTATAAATAATTATTTAAATTGTTGAAGTCGGTGCTTTGACTTGGTTCTCATTCGCATCAAAACTACCTTTTGAAGGAACATGAATGAGTTTAAGTCTTTGTATATTGCGTAAATGATGCTTGGCAGATACCTAGCCATTTGTAACTTGGTAAAGCTTTAGCATGATATAAATCTAATATGATTGGCATGCCTTCTTGGTAGTAACGGATTGAAATAAATCAAACTAGTCTTGATTGCGTGAACCTTGGAGTGAGGCCTGAGTAATAATAGTTAATTTTCTTTGAGAGAAAGTTAATTATTTAAAATATTTTTAATCTCATGTAATTGATAAATAATG
Source organism: Taxus wallichiana var. yunnanensis (assembly GCA_018340775.1). Lineage (NCBI taxonomy): Eukaryota > Viridiplantae > Streptophyta > Pinopsida > Cupressales > Taxaceae > Taxus > Taxus wallichiana. The sequence goes on along the minus strand of CM031242.1, from coordinate 473,928,759 downwards.
TTAAAAAAGATTCTTCCAATTTATACTTGGAAAATTGATTCTGTTTTTAGGTCGCAAAATTGAGGTATTACAATACTTTGAATTTTCATTTTGAATTTCTTCCTCCATTCCACCTACATTTCATCATTTGCATTTCATGCTTTATTGTGTGTTCTCAGTATTTTGAATTCTCCTTTGAGAGGGAAAGATAATTAATGATTATTAAAAGTTTTTTTGCTTTTACTTGAAAAATAAAGCAAGGTGTAAAAGGAGATAGAGAGATGGAAAACAATGATAAAATTTGAAGGGGTCCCCATAATTTACTTTGACGGGCTAGGTTAAGCTTTATGTAATGCCCCATATTTATGGCACTTGAAAAACAACCTCAATCACCTAAAATCCGGAAAAAGTGTTTTTGAAATGATTACAAGTATCTTTCATAACATTCACAAAACAGATACATGGGTGGCCATTTATGTCCACTTTCACAAAGTGATGTTTGTTTAATATTAGGATATTCCCAACCCATACATGATTGTCGGGCATATAACTTTATTGTAGTGATTTTTTCATTTAAGTGTGGGGCCTTAAATGGCCACAAGGGTTACTATAGAACTTTATGTACATTCCAAAATTTTACCGCAACTATACCTATCTATTATCCAAATAACTGTCCTAGTTATTTAGACAACTTGTATACATCTTCTGGCTTTGAGCTCTTCATTGCAAGATTGTGCGTGCTCAAGTTCCCTTGGCACATTCCATTCTTTTCCTCATGCACCCTCACATGCATTCCCTTCCCTTCCTTTCCTTTTCTTCTTTGTTCCATCTTCCCCTGTGCGCGTCTTTTATGCATTTTCTTTCTTCCCGACAGATTGTTCACCCTCACGCACACCGTTACATGATTTTGTAATGGTTGTTCCTTGACCATGCATTCTTTACTCACCATTTTGCCTCTTTTTCCCGTGCACGTTGTGCTCACGTTCCTCTGCGCATTCCTCTATTTTCTTCCATGCACCCTTCCCTCGCATCCTCCTTTGTGCACTTCGTGTCAAGTCATATTTTGATATGCTTGAGTGTGCCACACGCAACTAGCCAAAGCATGCCAATAGAATGCTAAATCACCGCAAATAATCGATGAGTGACACGTGTTAGAAATGACAAACATTTTTCATAGTTTTCCATCCTTTCAACCAATTCATGCATGCCACATGTCTTGTTTGCACTGAGATGACTTTGACATCCTCTAACAGCTGTATATTTTTCTACAAAGTCGTGATCATCGTGTGCTTGTACTTGTCAGAGAGATGTTGACATTAGCCACAATGCTGACATTCATATTCAAATTCTTGGTGGATCTAGTCAGTGAGAAATGGGCCACAATCCTTACGTATTTTGCTTAGGACTTCATATTTTCTCGCATTCGGAGTTATAGATCCGTAGATCTGGCTCATGCATGTGAATATCGGCCTTTTTCACCATTGAACAACTCGTGCATTTCGGAAGTAATAGAAACATCGTTTTGTGACTATTCTATGTCTTAATGTGTGTGCATTCCTTCTTCTCACCTTGTCTTTTGCATTGCGTGCTTATTGTGCCACTTCACGTCCCTTGTAGTTCCTTATCTAGTTTTGTTCCATCAAAATGATCTAGTAAACACGTTTTTAGTTGTGCTACTCATGCATATCTTCCTTTCATGCATTCCCTTTTTATTCCAACTCCAAATAGATAGTGTTAGTCCTTCTTTTTCAGGTGATATCACCTTTTTAATGTAGTTTATTTTCATGTTATCCTTTTATCCTTGGTCACTTGGCATTTTTAGCTTAGTTTCCCCTTCTAGCACTAGGAGTAGAAGTAGAAGTAAAAATAGAAAGAGGAACCGACCTTCTCTCAAGATCCGTCACAAGCGCGCAAGGTCCCACAACTTAGAGACCATTTCATTTTGATCTCAAATAGCTCGAATCCTTCCGGATCTCGAGACGCAGGTATAAGTTTGAATACCAATAGTTTCTATCACACCCTGGGAGAATCAATGAAATCTAAAATTTCATATTACTAAGTTCTGGTGTGTGGACTTAATATTTTAGCCTTTGGAGGCTCATTTCAACACATCTAGAGACTCCCAACATTTCCATATATGTATTTTATCAGTCTTAAGAGCCTTTCATGAGAAAAGTACATACAAGAAGAAGTGTAGCAGCTGAATATTCTTTCGAGTAACTCTAGATATCCCCGAGAAGAATTCATTGCAGAAAGTCCATGCAAGCATCTCCATCTCCCACGCACCATGCCCATTCAACTCCTCCTCAGAATAGACAACTTGTAAACCTAGTGATGGCACATTAACCACCTCTTCCGCCGAGGAATTTTTCCAAATTGACAGGAGGAATTCCCTTGGTGTTGATCATGCAAATGACATGCCGAATGACGCGCTCAAAAGTATTCCATACTTCACTGGTGAGAATCAAGTCACCCCTTGGGAGCATATCCAAGATGTAGCAAACATGTGTTCACTCTATTTGATCGACATGATGATGTAACAGTAAGGCTACTTGTAGCTTCTCTCAAAGGTAAAGCGCTTCAATGGTACTGAGGCTTAAGATGTTTATCCATTTCCACCGAGATGAGTGGGAATAACTCTTTGCAATTACTTTGAAGATAAGTCAAATCACCTATCTCTAGTAAAGAAATTGACAACAACAAGAAGGGAACCCAATGAGTAGATGATTGATTTCAACATCAGATTTCAGAAGACTTGGGATAGAATCCCTCTTATGGTAAGACCTATATCCCAACATGATTTTTTGTATTATCTAAAGGTGTTGAACAATGATATATTAGTCATGATTCAATCCATGGGAGGTAGGAACTTACCAGCTGACTTATAATATTGTAGTAAGGGTAGAAAATAGTCTTATTCAGGCAGAAAGATAGCTCCTAGACCACCTATGCCCTTGTTCCCAAAAATGTCACAAGTGCCCCAACCTTCTTTGGCCCTATTCCTATTCCTGAGAAAAGTGCGCAACCTGTTGCATCAACATCCTACTCTCCAAATGTATAAAAAAATGAAGAATTAAATACTCGATTAGAATTTTTCAAATCAAATCATATCATTAGAAAAACATTAGGCACAAGCCTACAAAGGCAATTCTAATCAAAGCACATCCAAAACAATTAACCTTGGTGGAATCGGTATGAAAACCAAAGATACGGGCCCAAAAACAAAATGATAGATGGCATACTAACGTGCATCTTCCCTTGCAGAAGATGTTCCTCTCGCACCCTCTCTTCTAATACCTAGTACAAGTCGTGGCACTCATTCCAGGTTTAGAACAATTTAGCGCAAGAGTTAGAATGGTGATTCCCTTACAACATGCCTCATAGTCAATATCACTGTGTAAATTTTTTTGTATACCCAAGCTTACCTAATCCATAACGCTACACTATGAGCCTTCAACAATTGGCCTCGAAGCATAAAACCAAGAAAGGCCAAAAGTTCTTCCTTAATCCAATTTAATGTTTTTTACGCTAAGGACTTATGTGAAATAAACCAAGTGATAGATGATACAAGTGGACTGTTCACCCAGGTTGTGGACAACACAAGATATAAGAGGAGAATGTTAGAGTCAACTGCATAGGTCAAACTCCCAAAGCAATGCAGACTGACCCTCAAAAGTAGAAAGAAGAATCTAAGGCATCTAGTAGTAAAAGTTATCAAGTCCCTACACAAGAGGCCCCACACAAGGCTCTTAAAGTGGCACGTGCCCCTCCTTTGGTAGTTCAAGCTCCTTCGAGAAAAAAACTCTTTCTTCTACACCTAAATAGTCAAAAAGGGAAGTTATTCCTTAAATGCACAAGTCGGGGGTCTTCCATTTAGCATTGTTGACCAGATGAAGAAGAAAAATATAAATGTCACAATGTGGGATGCCCTGAATATTCGATATTAGAGGGATCTATTACATGAATCTCTCGGCATAAATCCCACACGTTGATCCAGCTTATACGAAGTCACGTGCTTCTATTAACATCTGCTAAGAAGAGGAGAAACAAGTAAGTTTTTAAAACCCCACCTTTCTAAATGTCCTTGATCATAGGTGAACATATTATCCATAATTACATGATAGAATCAGGTGCTAGTACCTCTGTTATGCCCAAGAAGATAGCTGATGTCCTAGGTCTTAGGTATAACCCCTTGTCTAAAGGAGTCCTACAACTCGACGTATCAAATTTCACTTCATTAGGAGTCATAAAGGATCTTGAGTTAACCCTTCATGCATGTCCAAGTTTAACAATTACTCAAGATGTGTCAATCATTGACTCACCTCCTTTGTTTTCCTTATGTTTCTCAAGAGATTTCACTTCTCAACCGGTGGTTACTTGTCTTGATTGGTATCACATGTTACTCAAGATAAGGTATGGTACTCGGTTGACCATACAAGTTGAGCCTATATTTTCCTCTCATGTAGAGCCATATGTCCCATCCCCACTCCAAGCCAATTGTCTAATCCAAGAACAACATCTTCCGCCTTTTGTTCTTGACCTAGTACTGATGAATGGGACGAGATGCACCATAAATTTGATCCGTATGTTTGAAGAATTGGAAGCTTGTGAAACTTGGCTTGGTACTTGCTACATTCTTGAAGAAGAAACTATTTTTTTGCATGCACTCAAGAAAGATCAATTTGAACCTTGTCTATGGAAGTTATATTTTTATGGTTCCGTATAGAAATGGTGCAGGAGCAGGAGTGGTTCTCATTTCCCCTAGGGATGATAAATTATTCTTTGCGCAAAGGTTACGGTTCAAATGTTCTAGCAATGTGGTAGAGTATGAATCACTTTGGTGCATGTTTAACTTATCACCGAAAAGAATCGAGATCAAGGTACTCGCAGATATTTATGGACACATAATTATTTATCCATCGTGTTACCAATAAGTGCTTAACAAAAATAAGCTTCTCAAATGTTGTAAGCATAGAGTTCAAGACCTCCTTGAGAGCTTTGATGCTCTAAACCTGCAGTGGTACCATGAAAAATGAATAGGAGACTAACCAAATGGCCGCTCTTGGTTCGCAGTTCTCTCCTTCTAAGGACTTTATCAAAGGAAACACTCAACACATTAAGATGGTGATCAAGCCATCCATTCTAGACAATAACACCAGATCGTAAGTGTTTAACAATCACGTGTAGATTGTTCAGTTCATCCAAAATGAAGCTGAGTTCTCATCAAGCATGCAATCGACTTGCATGACAACTATGGTGACCAAGGAATACAGTTGAAGACAAACAAGTTTCCTAAAGGGCTAGTCACATTAGAAATTTTTTTTAGTCCTGATGATGAGTTCAAGGGTGAAGAAAAGTATATACACATTGCACAAGAAGACTTCTCCCCAGTCATTATTGCACATGGAAAGGATTTGTTTCTCAAAGCAAGGCTTGCTGCGCATGAAGAAAGGTATGTCTTCATCTCTCTTTTTCAAAAATACAACAATATATTTTCATGGGAGTATGAATACCTCAAGGGTTTTGATCCAAGTGTTGCTCAACACTCCATTGATCTTGATCATGGTGTCAATCATGTCAAATAGAAGCAGTGACTTGTCAATCCAAAGATAGATTCCCTAATAAGAAAGGAGTTATCTAAACTCATTGTGGAAAAAATAATTTTTCCCATCAAGTACTCTACTTCGGTGGGGAATTTAGTTCCAGTGCATAGGAATAATAGTGAAATTAGACTTTGTGTTGATTTCAAAGATTTTAATAAGGCATTTCTAAAGGTTCATTACCCTTTTCCTTCAATGGAGAAAATTCTGCAAACTATGGCTGATGGGAAAATATTTTCAATGTTAGATGGATATTCAAGCTTCAATTATATCTTGGTCATGGAAGAGGATTAATTCAAAACAACGTTTACAACTAAGTGGGGAACATATGCATATCAAAATATTCCCTTTGGTCTGTTGAACGCAAACGCTACATTTCAGTGCGCCATGGATATTGCCTTCAAAAGATACATCAATGAGTTCACCTTGGTTTACCTTGATGACATAACAGTATTCTCAAAGCAGAGTGCAGATCATATGGTGCACCTGGAGAAAGTATTTGAGAGATGAAGAAAGTATGGGGTGTATCTTAACCCCAAGAAGTGTAATTTTTTTGGACCATGTGGTTTCCAAGGATGACTTTCCAACTGATCTCGTGTGCGTTTCAGCCATCCTATCTCTTTCCTTTCCGGTGTGCAAGAAATACTTAAAGTCCTTCATTGGAAAGATCAATTTTGTTAGATGTTTTATCCCTAACTTTGCAAGACTGGTTCAGCCTATCACCCTCATGCTTAAGAAGAACACATCCTTCGGATAGACAACGAAGGAAGAGAAAGTTTCCATAGCATCAAGAAAGAAATTACTTGCACACCAAAACTCATCAACCCATATTATTCCATGGATTTCATACTTTATGCTTATGGTGTTGATACTAGTGTTGTTGTTATCGTAACACAAGAAAATGAACAAGATCTAGAACAAACAAGTGGCTTTCTTTAGCTAGATGTTGAAGGAGTACAAATTAAGATATAATCATACGAGAATCGGGTATTTTCCATCACACGTGCACTCAAGAAATTCAAAATAATGCTAGCCAAAAATCATATTAAGGTGTTAGTCTCCCACTCTTTTATCGTAGACTCCATCATGGGAGCATAGATCGGTGAAAAGAGAACACAATGAGTGGCCAAAATCATGGAATATGATGTGACTATCGAACTAAAAAACTTGTAAGAGGTAGCGTGCTCTGCAGTTAGATTGTTGAGGATGCACATAATGAATCTAAGACTTAATTATTTCTTGATGAAGGTCTCCCACACGTAGAACTTGAGAAGAATACAGCTCTTGGCATACACAAATGGATGAAGGACATGGTCTCATTCTTTTCCTAGGGTGCATACCCTCCTGGTTGAACAAGGCAAAGAGAAGACATCTGAGTTTACAATCTATCCCTTATGTTTTGGTTGATGGACTTCTCTTCAAGAAAATTCTTGATGGAGTGTTGTTATGATGTATCAATGACATGCAGATCAAAAAAGTATTAGTATAATTTCATGATGCATTCTCTAGTGGACACTTTTCTACCAAAACTAAAACAATGAAAATCATAATGGCAGATATCTTCGGGCCTACCCTATTTACAAATGCACACAAGTGGGTCACAAAATGCAAGGAATGTGCTTTCTTTGCAGGAAAGAAAAAATTAGCAGCACTTCCCCTCCAACCAATCCAAGTGGATCAGTGTTTTGCGCAATGGGGTCTTGACTTCATAGGAATGATCAACCCACCTTCAAGCGATGGACACAAGTGGGTGCTAATAGCTACGGACTATTCAACCATATGGATAGAAGCTATCGCACTCAAAGAATCAACTGGGTCATTCATCTTTGACTTTCTCGAAGGTATAATTAGAAGGTTTGGCATTCCTCGCACTACCATTATCTTTGATAATGTAAAATCCTTCTTTGAGTACGAAAATCACTAATTGGGTATTAAATATGATCATCTACATGAAGACTTCTTCCAACTATTACCCTTGGGGAAATGGTTTGAAAAAGTCAATAAGCAAGAACCTAATTAGAATCATGAAGAGGACAATGAACATTAGCTAAAGAAAGTGGCATACAAATGTTTTGTGCATGCTCGAGTAGATAGAATAACAATAAAAAAGTAATAGGAACTTCATCTTACAAGTTTTTCTATGGAAAGGACATTACCCTTCCGTTGACACTAGATTTGAACTCACTAGTGTTTGTCCAACAAATGTAATTCAAAGGCGCAGACCATAGAGAAATAAGAATGGAAGAAATGGTTAATCTTGAAGAATCAAGAAACTCTATCGCGATCAAGCTAGAATAACATCAATGAGAAACAAAGAAATGATTTGATAGAAAGGCTAGGCCCCAAGCTTTTGAATTTGGGGACTTAGTTCTAAAATGGGATGCTGACATAGCTAAACTAGGGCGCCATTCAAATTTTGATGCACTTTGGAGTGGCCCATATATCATTAATTCATGCAAAGAAGCTAACTCTTTTGAGTTAATTCATCTTGATGGAGGTGCACTACAAATCCTAGTCAATGTGATATATCTCAAACCCTTCCATTAAGTTTGTTGCATCATACTATATCTATTATAGTAGTTTCAATTCCTCTAAGTGCATTGCACGCACATTATTTATTTGTACATAGTTCTTTTTTCTCGCAAGTTTCTTGTGTGCGCTCTTCTTTTTGCTTCTAGGATGACGACAATTTTCAACATCTTACAAGATTTAGAATAGAGTCAAGAAATGATCCTTCAGTGACTTCAAGGGAAGTTATTCAAATGATTACATAGTAGACCGCATGCCCAATGAATGCTTTAGAATGCTGATCTACTTCATCTAGTAGGTAAATGTACCCAAAAGACACCAAAATTGTTATCTAATTAACTCTCCTAGTTATTTGTACAACTTGTATACATCTTCTGGCTTTGAGCTCTTCATTAAAAGATTGCGTGCACTCAAGTTCCCTTGGAACATTCCCTTATTTTCTTCATGCACCCTCACAAAATTTCCCTTCCCTTCCTTTCCTTTTCTTCTTTTCTCCATCTTCCCCTTGTGTGCGTCTTCTCAGTGCATTTTCCTTCTTCCGACATCTATTCACCCTCACGCGCAGCCTACACATCATTTTGTAATGGTTGCTCCTTGACCATGCATTCTCTACTCACCAGTTTGCCTCTTTTCCCTAAGCACATTGTGTGCACGTTCCTCTACACCTTCCTTTTTTTTTTTTTTTTCTTCCACACGCCATTCCCTCGTGCCCTCCTTTACGCCCTTCTGTGTCAAGTCATCTTCTAACATGCTTGAGTGTACCACATGCAACCAGTCAAAGTGCACCAACATGGCGCCGAATTGTTACAACAAATCGCTGACTTACATGTAGCATAAATGAAAAACATTTTGCATAGTTTTCCATCCTTTCGACAATTCACGCATGCCACGTGTCTTGGGTGCGTAGATGAATCTAACATCCTCTCGATAGCCATATATTTTACTACGAGCTCTAATTGGCATGCGCTTGGAATTTTCAACGAGATGCTGAAATCCTCCATAGTGCTAGACATTCAAATTCAAATTCTTGGCGGATCTGGTAAGTGAGAAATTGGAAAACGTCTCTCTGGTCATTAATGAACAAATCTGATTTGCTTCAACCACCCGATTTGATATGATCTTCCTCCTTCCTTCTCCAATATGCCAAACAAGCTTGGGGAAGCGCATTTGACATATTTCCAGGTGGATTTATAGGAATTTAATGCTTCTTGTTGGTGGTTGCATTTCAAATTTAGATTTTCCCTCCTTCTTCTCTTTCTTCTTACGGGGATTCATTTATAAATGAAAGAGCTAGGATCATTATTAATATTGGATACTTTGGGTCCTTACGCATTTTCCTAAGGACTTTATGTCTTCTACAATTTTGAGTTGTAGACCTCTAGATATAGCTCATGCATGTTGATATCAGCCTTGTTCACCATTGTAAAAGCTCTGTGTATTTTTGGAAGTAATAGAAGCATCCTTTTGTGACTATTCTCTTTCCTAACATGTGTACTTTCCTTATTCTTACCTTTTCTTTTGCATTTCGTGCTTGTTTTTTCACTTCACATCCCTCACAGCTTTTGTATTTATCTTTGTTCCATGAGAATGATCTAGTAAACGTGTTTTCAACTGTACTACCCATACCTAACTTATTTTCACACATTCCCTTTTCATTCCCACTCAAAACAGATAGTGTTCATCCCTTTTTTTTGGTTGTATCAGCTTTTAGTGTAGTTTATTTTAATGTTATCCTTCTATCCTGGTCTCGTGGCATTTATTAGCTTAGTTTCCCCTTCCAACTTAGCCCCTCTTTGAGACAGCAAAGCGAAACTGGTTTATTGCTATTTCTACTAGCAGGAACCTATGCAAGTCTCACAGATTCTGCCTTCGGGGTTGGGATCTCATCCCGGTAGAGTATTCCAGGCTGCGAAAAGAAAGGAATGAAAGAGGGAGAAGAGAAAGAACAGATCCGAAGGGAGAAAAGAAATGAATTCCAAAGCAGAAAGGTCAGAAGATTTATGTTTTTAGTTTGGTAGTAAACAGAGCCAAACCTACTTGCATAAATAAACAAAGCAATACTGATAAACAAATGACGGAAAAGTAGATATGAATCTAACAGATTAAACACATATAGATCTAACGTAAGGAAGATCTAATGTATAACACAGCTATTGAGCACAAAGTCTGAATAATTGTATTCTTTGTTCTTTTTTACATTCTGAAAGCTCAAAGTCTTTCTCTCCTCACTTCTATTTCTATCTAAAAAATGTTCACCTTTGAATACAACAAGTATTCTCATATTTATAGAAGATGAGGGAGAGAGAAGGCAAAATGGAGCCAACCACTTATTTACAAAAATATTTACAAAATATCCAAAAGTCATGTTGACTTTGACAACTTTGATGGATGACATCATCCCATGATGCAACATGGATGATGTCATCATTTGTGCTGACTTACTTTTAGATATTACGGAAAGAAAGTCGGAGAATAGAGAGGAGAAGAAGAAGAAGAAGAAGAAGAAGAAGAAGCTACTCATCATCATCATCCTGCGGCCGAAAAGGGGTTGCTGTTTACGATCTTTGCTCGGTGATGATATGTGGAACTGAGCGCGGTATTCCAAAAACTTGCTGATCATTGGCCCAAATTGATCCTGTGATGGATCCTTGTGCCGTTCACTGATTGCTTCGCAAGTTTCCCGCTCATCTATGAGCTTTTCCGGGAGTTTGGAATAATCTTTCTCCGCCTCGATAAGGAACCCGATGAAGTCCCTACAGGCCAGTAAGTTGTTGATGGATTCGGTGTCGAACGTGACTTCTGGCCCTATCCCTTGAGAAGCTATCTCCTTGAAAACCCGGATAGTATCATCAGCTGATCTCAAGGTGAGGGAAGGAGTGAGCAACCCTGGAGTCATAGATAGAACAATTTTCTCCATTTGATGCATTGCATCTAGGGCCTCTTCCTTCACCTTGTCTATCTTTTCCAAAACGAATTCTAGCTGATCTATCCGATAGTCCAAAGTGGACATAGTTTTGTTGAGGGCCCTTGGATGGCCGAAGACTCCGAACTTGACCAGATCTTCGACTGAACAGTCGAACATTTGTTGGAAGGTCTCGTGCTGGAGTCTAGCATGCTCTAACTCTTCTGATATTGGGCCTGCCAATGTTTGGAGTTCCTTGTTCGCCTTCTCGATGTTCAGGTATAAACTGATATATCCGGCGATTACTTTTTCACTATCTTTGATGATCTGGCTCCTCCAAGCAGAAACAGCCATACCTTGCTCGCCAATCTTTGAATACTCATTGATCTTCTCCTGACTGAGCAGCTCAGGAGTCTCGGCGGCAGTTGTGGGAGGTGCACTTCCCATCTTTTGTAAGGCTGAAGCGAGATACTTGTTACTGCTCCTTGATAGCCTTTTTCCTCTTTCGTTTCTGAAGTTTCTTGCGAGTGCATCCACTTTGCGGAAAGAGCTTCCCCACAGGAGACTTTACGAGGATGTCCCCATTGTGACTTGGGTCACGGTGAAATCTGTTGGAGACAGATCTTCTTTTTCTTTGAGGGGGTTGGGGTATGCTATTTCCATGACTCTCTCACCTGCAGCGCTCTTTGAGAAGCGTGTAACCGGCTTGTGCTTCTTCACTCCTTTAGCCGGAATGACCGAAAAGTCCATCGGAGCGATGGGAACTTTCCTCTTTTGTTGGCTCAGCTGCTGAGAGATCCAAGCTGGTCCTATAGAAGAAGGACCAGAGACAGAGGGGGAAGCAGCAACGGTAGAAGAGGGGAAAAACGTGGAGACACGCGGCGGCGGCATTGAAAGAATAGCCGAAGAAATGTCCACGGGAGGGAGGGAAACCGCAACTGCAGAAGAGATAGGAAGGGAAGGGAGCTCGGAGATGAGGGAAGAAATGGAAGAAGACAAATCAGCGAGGGAGGAGAAGATAGATGAAGAGGCGGGGAAAGAGTAGAAGAAGGGCGAGAGGACACAACCAAAGGAGTGGTTGCTTGAGTCACTCGAGGAGGAAGGAAGAGAAGAAGAAGGGATAGAAGGGACCTCGAAGTTGTAGCGACGCCGACATCACAGGTGGATGGGCGTATAGGACTATCCTCTGTCAATTCTTTCTCTGGCGAATCCGAGTTATTACTTGTTCGAGCTCACGAAGGAAGAGGACTTTCGGGGGCTTCCTCTGAATGGTGCTAGGTTCACCTTCGGCACCTTTACCTTTCAGGCAGACTTCTTTGACCTCGGAGGTGCGTTGCCCAAAGGGGAAGTTGTGAAATCTACCCCGAGGTAGATTAGTCCGTTCATGCGGCACCAATGCTCTGTTCTCCGCATAGTCTCCTTGACCCTCTCCTCAATTGTTTGAGGAGCTTTGCTTCTGTCAATGTCCGGGAAAGGCCAATCATCCCCTTCCGTGTCATTGTACACCTTGTCAACTTCGTCTTCCGTGGTTTGGAAGCCTTTGGGGACAATGGCCACTCCGTATTGGATGATTTCCGTTAATGCCAAGCGAGAGTGATCCTTTCTTCTGAGTTCCACCTCATGGAGAACGTCAATGTAAATATCCTCAATTTGAGGGACATGGATCGGATCAAGCTTAGCCCTTGGCAGGCAGCTCCTAGGATCGAAGGTAGGCCTGGCTGGGAAGTCATGTTTCAAATTTAGCAATTCCAGCTCTGCGAACATTTCCTTCGCCTTGTGATAGGAGGAGCATGTGTACCGGCCCACTGTGAGGGGGAAAGGAGTTCCGCCCTTCTTTCTTTTGAGGCACTTTTCATGGTATGTGACCAGCTGCCTTGATAACTCCAGTAGAATCAACTTTGGTCCAGCATACCTTGGTAGCCTGGTTGGCTCTCCCAAAAAGTTGGCAGCCCTTAGATAGGTGAACGTGGGAAATTGGGTGAACAAGGCTCCCCATTTCTCTGTGACTGCCACTATGTTCTTTGTCGTCCGGCTATGAGTCATGTTGGGCCTCAGCAGGCAGATGACGTGATAGAAGAATGCATCGTTAACTTTGGCAAATTGAGGGATACTATTCTCCAGCCTCAGCTCTGGATAGTAATCAAATATCTTGGCTTGAGGCCACACTCCACTTCGGTTGAGCCCTGGGTAATCCCTTGCCGATGCTGCAGCATAGACTACATAGGAGTTCATATGGAACACTCCCGTTGTGGCGAACTGTTGTAGCTGCTCAGAGATGGTGCTGCTGATTATTTCACCCCAGCAAAAGCGCTGATCGGGCAAATTCTTATTCATTGTTTCTAGGTACCGCAGCATCCACTTATGGAAATAGTGGGCATCTGAAAGCCCGAAGACTCTGCTCAGGAAGGTGATAGAATCACTGAGTTCCTCTGAGAAATCACTTCGGTGGATAGTCGAGGCCACCGGTCACTACCTTCTTATTCTTTAGGTAGACCTCATTCATTAGCTTTGCATCGCATGCACCGGCCTTCGTTGTCTTCCCGAGCCTTGATGCATTCTGTTGGCTAACAGACCACGTAGTTCGGTGGTGAGGATGCCAAGCATCAACTCAAAATGACGGGCGGTGAGGTTTATGACTACCTCGCCCTTCTTTGTTCTCGACACATCTTGTGTCCTTGTTGAAAGATTGCGCAACTATCATCATGAACTCATTGTTCACACAAGTGCCGAGCGAGGATTCCTCCGGCAAAGTGCAGGGCACTGCCTATTAGCTTGTCCATCCATGGACTTCTTGTAACCTTCTGAGTTCTAACCCAGAACTCATCCATGTCAATGTGACCCAACTCTGAGTCCCTGACATCCATACTGCACTCAGCCTGTGATTCGGGCATTTTGACCCTTTGATATTTGTATTTCATTTCTTCTTCTGTCAGTTTAGCCTTTCCTCTTGGTTTGGTGGGTTTCTTGCTTGACGTAGACATGTGTTCTTTCGAACTCAGTTGCTGATCTGCATGAAGAAGAAGTGAGACCCAATCCAAAAAGGTTGAATTAGTCATTTGATCTTCCATTGGAAAGCTAGCAGAAGAAAGAGTTAGAGATTTAAAGGCTCAGGGCGCGGGAAAAATGCAACTGACAGGCCAAATAGATAAGGCGCACAGAAAAGGAATGTTGCAGAGGTTATATTGGCGCCAAAGGCGCATGGCGCATGGATGAAGCAGGTTGCATTTTATAGCAGGGCGCACAGGAAATGCGTGTTACATTGGGGTTCGGTGCGTCTTTTGGCGCATGGAAAGATTGTGTAACATGGACAAATGATGCGCCAAAGGAATATAGCGCGGCGCATGGAGGATTTACACAACATCATGTTACTGCAATGGAGGGCGCGCCCGCGCCTTTGTAATCTTTATACTTGCGCGCAGAAGGCTTGTGTTGCATGAAAGCTGAGTGCGCCCTTTGGCGCATGAAAACATTATGTAGCATGGAGAATAGGTGCGCCAAAGGTTTAAAGGAGGCGCAGGTTTTAAGCTTGTAACAGGCAAAAAGGGTGCGCTTAGGGGCGCATGAATTTCAACTGCAGCAGGATGGAAAGGTGCGCCATTTGGCGCGGACTTGAGTATGTTGCATGGCGGGTAGATGCGCCAAAGGGCGCGATTGCATTAAGTGCAACATGACGCGCCAGTGCGCCATGGAAAATACACTTGATCACTCAATATAACTGATTCTTATTTCCTTCAAAGGATGCTTGGTGCAACAGGGTTTTTATAAAAGATCCAGCAGACCAAGAAATTACAAAACAGCCCCCCTTTTTTCCAACAAATCCGGAAAGAGGGAGAGGAAGGGGGAAGGAAAAGAAGAAAGGGAGACGGGAAACCAGGCAGCACAGGGGGGAAGCTAGCCTAAACATAAACATACTTCGATGAAAACCGTCCAGCAAGCAAGCGCACAACAAAACCGGACAAAAAACAAGCTCAAAGAACAGAAAACATAAAACAGGGAAGGGGAAGAACCTCTTACCTTAAAATTATAGCGAAAATTCCTTGAGCGGGTCCACAATACGATGAAAGTGACAGAGCAGGGGCTGACAAGTCCAGAAATATCACGTGCTTCGAAAATAGGAATGAAAATGACATGGGCGCGCACTGATATTTATAGGAAAACCTGTCATTAATGCGCCACCAACCTTTTGAAATGGCGCATGGGAACTGCTGTCGACAATGGAAAGCGTGCGCCCTTTGGCGCATGGAAGGAATTGTCAACAGAAGAATGAGCGCGCCTTTGGCGCACCAAAACTTGGTGTTGCAGATATAATACGTGCGCCCTTTGGCGCACCAAAAAGTGGTTCAACATTCTTTGGCGCATCGAAAGACGTGTTAACATGTAAAACCATGCGCCAAAGGCTTTTTAAGGGGGCGCATCAAAACTATGTGTTACAAGGCAAATCCATGCGCCCAGCCAAAAAAGGCTCGAAAAGACTAAGTTCAAAAACTAGATTTCCCGGGGAGGGATTTTGCAATGTTTCGAACGCGAAGGATCCCTAACGAGGGATCGAAACAAAATTTTCGGTATGGTTATCGGTAAAATTGCCCTTGTCAATTTTACGGGATAACAGCTGGCTCTTTCTGGGGACTATCCCTGAGCAAACTCGGGGGTAGAGAATCCCAGATCACATGTGCCTATCCATTGGGTACGGAGTCAAAAACAAGGGGGACCGGAGGGAGAACAAAGGAAACACACAACAAACTGAAAGCAAACACACGACAAAAGCAAACACACAACTAAAATAAACTGTACAAAGAAGAGAGCAAGCTCTACTTCCTGAAGATCTTGAGATGTTGCCCGCTATAGGGAAGCGGGAGCTCAGCTCCATCCAGATACGAGAGATAGAAACTATTCTCTCCATTGAGTTGCTTGATTTTGAAGGGCCCTCTCCATAGGGAATCAAACTTTCCGTGCATGCCCTTTGGTTCTCTTCGCTTGTCCCAAAGAAGGACGAGATCTCCCACTTGAAAATTCCTCTGCTTGGCTTTCTTATCAAAAAGCCTCTTTACTTGATTCTGATGTTCAGTGATTCTATCGACCACCTTTACTCTCTTTTCTTCAAGTTCTGCCAAATACATGATTCTCTTTTCTAGAGAACTCTGAAAAGTTTCATCTTCGATTGCTCGTGCCAAGCGTAGAGCAGGAAGTTCGACAGAAATGGGAAGTTCGGCATCAGTGCCATATAACACTTGAAAAGGTGACATGCCGAGAGATCTCTTGGGAGTAATGCGGTCCGCCCACAAAGCGTCGTACAAAGACTTGTGCCACATCCGCTGATTTTCATCTACTAATTTCCGTATGATGGTCACCAAGTTCTTATTACTGGATTCCGCCTGACCATTTCCCTGAGGGTAATAATCAAGGCATGTGCTAAAGTTATTCCATATTCATAGCAAAAACTAATAACTTCTCGGGAGGAGAAGTTAGAAGCATTATCAGCAACGATTTTGTTTGGAACGCCGAACCTAACAATGATATTTTCTTTGATAAAACTGCACACCGCCTCAGAAGTGGCGTGCTTGTGAGTATGGCTTCCACCCACTTGGTGAAGTAATCCGTTGCTGTAAGGACATAGCTATGTCCGGCACTCGATTGAGGATTGAGTGCGCCAATAAAATCGATTCCCCATTGCCTGAATGGTTCATTGATGATGACCGGCCTAAGGGGAAGGGCAGCCAACTTGGGCTTGCCGGCCAATTCTTGTGAGGTTCACACTTTGCCACCCAGTAGCGCATCTTGAAAAAGCGTTGGCAATAGTACACAGCTCGGATGATCTTGTGTCTTTGTCACGGAAGAAGAAAAATGACCTCCACAGGCTGAATTGTGAAAACTTTCCAGCAGTTTTACTTGCTGGGGCTTGTCAACACATCGCAGAAAGACACCGTCTATCCCGCGCTTATATAAACCATCATCCCAGATGACATATCTGGCCGCTCTGAGCTTTATAGTACGCTTTTCCTTCGCAGTTAGGTGCATTGGGCATTCGCCGTAGGTAAGGAAGAAAGCAATGTCGGAGTACCACTCGTCGCTAGTTGCAATAAATAAAACCAGAGGCAGAGAATCAGGTTCCTCCTGAGGGCTTTGCTCTTTGTCGATACAATCCTTTTTTCCTTTAGGATCTTCTAAATTTTCATTTTCAGCCATTAACTGACACAGGCCCTTACCCCTCACCAGCTTTGTGGGCTTAATATCCAGGTCATATTCCTGGACCTTTGCGATCCAATTCCCTCTCAAGCTTCCTAACTCCTGCTGAGTTAGAATTGATTTCACTGCGGTGTCGGGAACCAGCACCACCGTATGCGAGTTCAGAATGTAATACCTGAAATTCTTCACCGCTTTGACAACGGCAAAGGCATGCTTTTCCAATTGAGTCATTTTCAGTTCGTGAGGCTTGAGAGGAGAACTCATGAACGCGATTGGAGATTCAATATCCTCCGAGTTCTTTTGCATTAGGATTGCAGACACAGTATGTTCGGAGGCGTAGCTATACATAATGAAGTCTTTGGAGAAATCCGGACATACCAGGACCGGTGCATGAGCAACAGAAGTTTTTATCTCCTCAAACGACCTTTTCCCCTCTTCACTCCATCTGAAAGTGGGTGACCCTTTCATCATGTTCAGTATGTGGCGGGTCTTCTCGTGAAAATCGGGACAAAACGCCTAAGAAAGTTCACCTTTCCGAAGAAAGAATGAACACCATTCTTGCTTGTAGGCAGAGTAAGGCTTTGGATAGCCTTAACTCTTTCGGCATCAATCTTCGTTCCTTCTTTGCTAACCACATGGCCTAGCAATTTCCCTTCCGTAACCCCAAAAACAGACTTTTTTGGGTTAAGGGAAATCCCATGTTCTCGGCACCTGGCCAGTACTTGCTCCAAGTGACCACAATGATCACTTCGTTGTTTAGAGAACACGGTTAAGTCATCTAGATAAACTACAATGACTTTTCCCATCATGCCTTTAAATGCGAAATCCATGGCCCGCTGAAAAGTGGCACCAGCGTTAGTTAGGCCGAAAGGCATCCTGTTATAGGCAAATGTACCCCATGGAGTAGTGAATGCTGTTTTGAATTGATCTTCAGGCGAGACTTCAATCTGATTGTAGCCTGAAAAACCATCAAGCATAGACAGCATTTCTGATCCAGTTACTGCTTGCAGAACTTGATCCATTATCGGGAGAGGGTAGTTGTCTTTCAGCGAAGCTTGATTCAAGTTTCGGAAGTCCACGCATATGCGTATCTCACCGTTTTTCTTGCGTACTGGCACAATGTTCGCCACCCAAGTGCTGTGATGGATAGGGAAGATGATTCTCGCATCCAGCATCTTCTGAATTTCGGCTTGAATGGTGCCCGAAATCTTGGGATTATAATGCCTTTGCTTCTGGCGAAAGGCTTTGGCATCTTCTTTCAGCGGTATATCATGCTGAACGTCCTTTGGCTTGAAGGACTTTAAATCGGCGTAGGACCATGCCAATACATCCATATATCTTTTCAGCAACTTGACAAATTTCCACTTTTCTTCTGGCGTGCAACATTTCCCGATGTTCACAAATTGCGGATGTGCCTCAGAACCTATATTGGTAGTTACTGTCTCGGGATGAGTCGGGATCATCTCGCCTCTTCTTTTTTTCAAAAAGCGGTCATGCACATCAAACAGGCGCTCCGGAAAAACCGAGGCCCTTTGGAATTTTATTTCCTTTGGTGACATATGCCGTCTTTTCCTCGATTCATGGTTTTGGTGTTGATTGATTCGCGGCATGTTGAGGTGGATCCTTCAAATACAACTCATCAAAATTTTCTGATTTTTCTAGAAAGGCAATGAGGTGATTATCATCGTTGAATACTGCCAATCTTGAGAGTTATGCAGCACGCTCGGGCGGAAAACCACTTGAATGGTGTATTTGTTCGTTTTCAAACCGGGTGCGGGAGCATGAGAGATCTTTGAAACGGCCATGAATCGGCCATATCATTTTGAGCTCTTGGAATTGCCCCTATCGAAAAGGCATCAAATTCCTCAATGCTGTCCCATACTGCATTACGGTAGTGTCTGAGCCTTTCATTTTTTACTTGGTAAATCCTTTTGACCTGATTTACAACCAGCTCGGCATCACCTTGAACTTTTAGATTTTTAATTCCTCTTTCCTTTGCAGCTTGCATACCGAGTAACAGAGACTCATACTCAGCAGTATTGTTAGTGTTGAAAAACTGCAATTTGAAAGAGAGAGGAATGACTTCTTCCTCAGGAGATATCAGCACAACCCCAGCGCCACATCCACTAGTTGCGCGCTGCCATCAAATTGCAAGGTCCAGATCTCATTAAGATCCTTTTCTTGAACGAAAACATCCTTTGTATCCGCCTCGGTGGATAAGAAGTAATTCCCCAACCCTGATGATTCAAAAAGGATTTGGGCTTTGGGGTCTTCAGAGCTAGTGACCAAGTATTTCTTTTGGGATTCTGGCTCCAAAGTTTGCATTACGCCTTTGACTGGAATTCTAGCTTTAGACCAGTCCATGTGAATTTCTCCACCAACTTCGCTGCAAAAGCTCCTTCCTAGCAGAATTCCATAGGCTGCCGGAATGTCAGCGACAAGGACGGTCATCTTTACTCTTTTATCCGGGAAGGCTGCAAACGCAAATTGTGCGTCTTTGATTTGGCCAATCAACGGCACTTGCTTGGTCTCCAATGAGTAACATCTGCCGAAAGGCTTGGTAAGAGTAAGGCCCAAAGCATGGGCGACTTTCGCCGGCATAACGTTGTCAGAAGCTCCGGAATCAATTATACAGTTGCTCAACTTATGGCCGTTGATTAGGAGAGAGAGATAGAAAGGTTCTATCTTGCCTGATGCAGATGTTGAAGCAACATTTATGTGGGATTCAGGGGGAGTGGAAAGGATTCCTTTTGGGGAAACCTGTTTAGACGTAACAGCTTGACTCTGAATATATTTAGTTAATCTTACAAGCTGTTCGGGATTTGACTGAAGATACTCAGCTTCAGACATCTGGATCTTGGTCTTTTTTGCATGATCTATTATATCAAATGCGGCCAAGGGTTGCGTTGGTGAGGGAATGAGTCCTTCACTTCGCGATGGTGGAACAGGGTTACTGATCTTAACAGGAACATGAGGGGACTGATTCGGAGGAGAGATGGGCGGAAAAGACTTCTTTGCAAAAGGCTTAACAGGGAGTTGAGTAGGAAGAGGATTACCTCTTTTAACAATGGTTGGAGGTGCGTTTGATACGACCTTCTCCTTCTGAACATGGGCAGCAACTTCCGCTTCCTTTCCTTGCGAGCGGGTAAAAACAGCATAGGATTGTCCGCTTGCATAGCCCTGAGTACTCTCTTCTTCATCAGATTGATCCTCATCAAATTCCATGTATCCAATAGTGGAGTCGCCAGTCGGCTCACCGACATCTTGATCATCTTCGTCTTGAGGCGAAGATTCTTCATAGTACTGCTCTTCCTCTTCAATTTCGGCCAAAGCATTGACCGGAGGAGCTTCAAGCGCCAACCGTGGAGCAGTTGCAGGTAAGCGCGGTCTTTGTGAAACATTGTTAGGAACAAAATTCCTCCGCGGGACATCCCGGTACGAGGAACTAGGAGAGGCCTGGGCCAACTGTTTTTTTAATGCGAGCAGATCGTTCGCCATCTTTTGGAATGCTGGATCAGACGAAGTAGTAGGCGAGGGATCTGAAGATTTGGACCTTGATGATTCCTTTTTCAACTCGCCAGATATTATCAAATTGTCTTCTATCCGGATGGCGGCAGCCTGAGCGAGAGGTAGAGTAGCTACTCGCTCTTGAAGGAGCAAGAAGCTAACTTTTGAGCTCATGGCGTTCACGAAGAAACACTTCTGATTCTCCGGTGTTGGAAGCATGGCAGTAGGGACACGGTTGATTAATGCATTGAAACGGGCGACAAAATCGCGCATGGTCTCATTTGCCTCCTTCTTCAGGTGGGTGATCCGTGATAACAATGCAAATGCATCCTCTGAAGGCTTGTATCTGTCTTCGAAAGCATCCCGCAAGGTAGCCCAACTGGTGATAGATCCGGCTGGCAAATGCTGAAACCACTCGGCTGCGGGCCCTTGTAGGGTTTCCAGAAAAAGGCGAACCGACACATCTTCGTGAGTCACGTCCAAAATACTGCATGACATAATGAAAGCAGATATGTGGGAATCCGTGCTTTGATTTCCACTCCCGTCGAATTTGGGAAAATTCTTTCTGTTTCCGTGAGGGAGCGCGCGTGAAGCTGGATGTGGCGGTGCGAGAGGACCCATAGCATTTCCCCATGAAATCTTGCCATTTGAAAGGCTGGAAAGAGCACACGAGTGGGAGGGTGGTTCCAGCGAGCGGCGTGAGCACTACTGAGGGATGTAGATGCTCCTTGTAAAAGACTTTTTCTTCGTGGAGGTGAGACACTCCTGGATGACCACCTAGCCGAGCTTAACGCTGAAAAACGTGCCGGTGTTACGCTGAAATTGTGCCTTTGAAGCAGATCGAAAGTAGGATCAACTTCTCCACGGGCTCTCCTGCTGCGCGTAAAAGGTTCACTTGCCAGCGTACCTTCCAGATCTGCAATGTTAAGGCGCAGATTTAAACTTTGTTTTTGGGTGTACTTGCTGATTTTCTGGTTTTTCTGACAAAAACCAGCAGCATGCACTTTTCTGAATATTTAAAAACTATCCTCCTCGAAAAACCGATTGCGGTTAATGACAAATAGCAGCGAGGATAAGATGGCAGGGAAGATAGTAAGCTGATTTTCAGATCTGATTTTTACTTTTCAGAGGATTTCAAACTTTTTAGAAAATAGTCAAAACTCAGATCTACGGAAAAATAATGATTTTGATAAAAACTCAGCGAACTAAAGATCTGTAACTAGGCCCGATCTACGGATCTCAGAAGAAAATTTTTGATTTGAGCACTTTTGCAAATTTTTGGATTTTTAAAAAAATAAGGTTTGCAAGCAGCGTGATCTTTTGATTTTTCGATTTTATATTATACCACCATAGATAGATCTGCGGATCTGTCCGTTCCCAATGTAGTCGCCGCCAAAAAGCTGTTGGTCCGAAAATGCATCGCGTGGACGGATCTATGGATAGGCGAGCCAACAGGTGTTGCGGGGCTTAGCCCCTCTTTGAGGCAATGGCGGCGGTTTATTGCTATTTCTACTAGCGAGGAACCTATGCAAGTCTCACAGTTACGCCTTCGGGGTTGGGATCTCATCCCGGTAGAGTATTCAGGCTGCGAAAAGAAAGGAATGAAAGAGGGAGAAGAGAAAGAAGCAGATCCGAAGGGAGAAAAGAAATGAATTCCAAAGCAGAAAGGTCAGAAGATTTATGTTTTTAGTTTGGTAGTAAACAGAGCCAAACCTACTTGCATAAATAAACAAAGCAATACTGATAAACAAATGACGGAAAAGTAGATATGAATCTAACAGATTAAACACATATAGATCTAACGTAAGGAAGATCTAATGTATAACACAGCTATTGAGCACAAAGTCTGAATAATTGTATTACTGTTCTTTTCTGTTACAAGAAAGCTCAAAGTCTTTCTCTCCTCACTTCTATTTCTATCTGAAAAATGTTCACCTTTGAATACAACAAGTATTCTCATATTTATAGAAGATGAGGGAGAGAGAAGGCAAAATGGAGCCAACCACTTATTTACAAAGATATTTACAAAATATCCAAAAGTCATGTTGACTTTGACAACTTTGATGGATGACATCATCCCATGATGCAACATGGATGATGTCATCATTTGTGCCAACTTACTTCAGATATTACGGAAAGAAAGTCGGAGAATAGAGAGGAGAAGAAGAAGAAGAAGAAGAAGAAGAAGCTACTCATCATCATCATCCTGCGGCCGAAAAGGGTTGCTGTTTACGATCTTTGCTCGGTGATGATATGTGGAAAACTGGCCTTGCGTATTCCAAAACTTGCTGATCATTGGCCCAAATTGATCTGTGATGGATCCTTGTGCCATTCACGATTGCTTGCAAGTTCCGCTCATCCATGAGCTTTTCCGGAGTTTGGAATAATCTTTCTCCGCTTCGATAAGGAACCCGATGAAGTCCCTACGGGCGATAGGTTGTTGATAGATTCAGTGTCGAACGTGACTTCTGGCCCTATCCCTTGAGAAGCTATCTCCTTGAAAACCCGGATAGTATCATCAGCTGGTCTCAAGGTGAGGGAAGGAGTGAGCAACCACAGGTCATAGATAGAACAATTTTCTCCATTTGATGCATTGCATCTAGGGCCTCTTCCTTCACCTTGTCTATCTTTTCCAAAACGAATTCTAGCTGATCTATCCGATAGTCCAAAGTGGACATAGTTTTGTTGAGGGCCCTTGGATGGCCGAAGACTCCGAACTTGACCAGATCTTCGACTGAACAGTCGAACATTTGTTGGAAGGTCTCGTGCTGGAGTCTAGCATGCTCTAACTCTTCTGATATTGGGCCTGCCAATGTTTGGAGTTCCTTGTTCGCCTTCTCGATGTTCAGGTATAAACTGATATATTCGGCGATTACTTTTTCACTATCTTTGATGATCTGGCTCCTCCAAGCAGAAACAACCATACCTTGCTCGCCAATCTTTGAATACTCATTGATCTTCTCCTGACTGAGCAGCTCAGGAGTCTCGGCGGCAGTTGTGGGAGGTGCACTTCCCATCTTTTGTAAGGCCTGAAGCAGATATTTGTTCTGCTCCTTCAGTAGCCTTTTCTCCTCTTTCGTTTCCTGAAGTTTCTTGCAGAGTGCATCCACTGCGGAAAGAGCTTCCCCCTGGAGACTTTCTGAGGATGTCCCCATTGTGACTTGGGTCACGGTGAAATCTGTTGGAGACAGATCTTCTTTTTCTTTGAGGGGGTTGGGGTATGCTATTTCCATGACTCTCTCACCTGCAGCGCTCTTTGAGAAGCGTGTAACCGGCTTGTGCTTCTTCACTCCTTTAGCCGGAATGACCGAAAAGTCCATCGGAGCGATGGGAACTTTCCTCTTTTGTTGGCTCAGCTGCTGAGAGATCCAAGCTGGTCCTATAGAAGAAGGACCAGAGACAGAGGGGGAAGCAACAACGGTAGAAGAGGGGAAAAACGTGGAGACACGCGGCGGCGGCATTGAAAGAATAGCCGAAGAAATGTCCACGGGAGGGAGGGAAACCGCAACTGCAGAAGAGATAGGAAGGGAAGGGAGCTCGGAGATGAGGGAAGAAATAGAGGAAGACAAATCGGCGAGGGAGGAGAAGATAGATGAAGAGGCGGGGGAAAGAGTAGAAGAAGGGGCAGAGGACACAACCAAAGGAGTGGTTGCTTGAGTCACTCGAGGAGGAAGGAAGAGAAGAAGAAGGGATAGAGGGGACCTCACGAAGTTGTAGCGGCGCCGACATCACAGGTGGATGGGCGTATAGGACTATCCTCTGTCAATTCTTTCTCTGCGAATCCGAGTTATTACTTGTTCGAGGCTCTGCGAAGGAAGAGGACTTTCGGGGCTTCCTCTGAATGGTGCTAGGTTCACCTTGGCACCTTTACCTTTCAAAGACTTCTTTGACCTCGGAGGTGCGTTGCCCAAAGGGAAGTTGTGAAATCTACCCCGAGGTAGATTAGTCCGTTCATGCGGCACCAATGCTCTGTTCTCCGCATAGTCTCCTTGACCCTCTCCTCGGTTGTTTGAGGAGCCTTGCTTCTGTCATGTCAGGGAAGGGCCAATCATCCCCTTACGTGTCATTATACACTTTGTCTACTTCGTCTTCCGTGGTTTGGAAGCCTTTGGGGACAATGGCCACTCCGTATTGGATGATTTCCGTTAATGCCAAGCGAGTGATCCTTTCTTCGAGTTCCACCTCATGGAGAACGTCGATGTAAATATCCTCAATTTGAGGGACATGGATCGGATCAAGCTTAGCCCTTGGCGGCGGCTCCTAGGATCGAAGGTAGGCTGGTGGGAAGTCATGTTTCAAATTTAGCAATTCCACTCTGCGAACATTTCCTTCGCCTTGTGATAGGAGGAGCATGTGTACTGGCCCAGCGTGAGGGGAAAGGAGTTCCGCCCTTCTTTCTTTTGAGGCACTTTTCATGGTATGTGACCAGGTGCCTTGATAACTCCAGTAGAATCAACTTTGGTCCAGCATACCTTGGTAGCTGGTTGGCTCTCCCAAAAAGTTGGCAGCCCTTAGATAGGTGAACGTGGGAAATTGGGTGAACAAGGCTCCCCATTTCTCTGTGGCCCGCCACTATGTTCTTTGTCGTCCATTTATGAGTCATGTTGGGCCTCGGCGGGCGAGATGACGTGATAGAAGAATGCATCGTTAACTTTGGAAAATTGAGGATACTATTCTCCAGCCTCAGCTCTGGATAGTAATCAAATATCTTGGCTTGAGGCCACACTCCACTTCGGTTGAGCCCTGGGTAATCCCTTGCCGATGCTGCAGCATAGACTACATAGGAGTTCATATGGAACACTCCCGTTGTGGCGAACTGTTGTAGCTGCTCAGAGATGGTGCTGCTGATTATTTCACCCCAGCAAAAGCGCTGATCGGGCAAATTCTTATTCATTGTTTCTAGGTACCGCAGCATCCACTTATGGAAATAGTGGGCATCTGAAAGCCCGAAGACTCTGCTCAGGAAGGTGATAGAATCACTGAGTTCCTCTGAGAAATCACTTCGGTGGATAGTCTGAGGCCACCGGGTCACTACCTTCTTATTCTTTAGGTAGACCTCATTCATTAACTGCATGCACTGGCCTTCGTTGTCTTCCCAGGCCTTGATGCATTCCTGTTGGCTAACAGCCACGTAGTTCCGGTGGTGAGGGATGCCAAGCATCAACTCAAAATGACGGGCAGTGAGGTTTATGACTACCTCGCCCTTGTTGTTCTCGACACATCTTGTGTCCTTGTTGAAAGATTGCGCAACTATCATCATGAACTCATTGTTCACAGTGGCCCAGCGAGGGGATTCCTCCGGCAAAGTGCGGGGCACTGCCTATTAGCTTGTCCATCCATGGACTTCTTGTAACCTTCTGAGTTCTAACCCAGAACTCATCCATGTCAATGTGACCCAACTCTGAGTCCCTGACATCCATACTGCACTCAGCCTGTGATTCGGGCATTTTGACCCTTTGATATTTGTATTTCATTTCTTCTTCTGTCAGTTTAGCCTTTCCTCTTGGTTTGGTGGGTTTCTTGCTTGACGTAGACATGTGTTCTTTCGAACTCGA
Organism: Taxus wallichiana var. yunnanensis; assembly: GCA_018340775.1. Taxonomy (NCBI): domain Eukaryota; kingdom Viridiplantae; phylum Streptophyta; class Pinopsida; order Cupressales; family Taxaceae; genus Taxus; species Taxus wallichiana. The sequence continues at coordinate 473,902,504 of CM031242.1, read as the reverse complement.
TTCTTTGATCTGCATGAAGAAGAAGTGAGACCCAATCCAAAAAGGTTGAATTAGTCATTTGATCTTCCATTGGAAAGCTAGCAGAAGAAAGAGTTAGAGATTTAAAGGCTCAGGGCGCGGGAAAAATGCAACTGACAGGCCAAATAGATAAGGCGCACAGAAAAGGAATGTTGCAGAGGTTATATTGGCGCCAAAGGCGCATGGCGCATGGATGAAGCAGGTTGCATTTTATAGCAGGGCGCACAGGAAATGCGTGTTACATTGGGGTTCGGTGCGTCTTTTGGCGCATGGAAAGATTGTGTAACATGGACAAATGATGCGCCAAAGGAATATGGCGCGGCGCATGGAGGATTTACACAACATCATGTTATGCTGATGGAGGCGCGCCCGCGCCTTTGTAATCTTTATACTTGCGCGCAGAAGGCTTGTGTTGCATGAAAGCTGAGTGCGCCCTTTGGCGCATGAAAACATTATGTAGCATGGAGAATAGGTGCGCCAAAGGTTTAAAGGAGGCGCGGGTTTCAAGCTTGTGACAGGAAAAAAGGGTGCGCTTAGGGGCGCATGAATTTCAACTGCAGCAGGATGGAAAGGTGCGCCATTTGGCGCGGACCTTGAGTATGTTGCATGACGGGTAGATGCGCCAAAGGGCGCGATTGCATTAAGTGCAACATGACGCGCCAGTGCGCCATGGAAAATACACTTGATCACTCAATATAAGCGATTCTTATTTCCTTGAAAGGATGCTCAGTGCAACGGGGTTTTTATAAAAGATCCAGCAGACCAAGAAATTACAAAACAGCCCCCCTTTTTTCCAACAAATCCGGAAAGAGGGAGAGGAAGGGGGGAGGAAAAGAAGAAAGGGAGACGGGAAACCAGGCAGCACAGGGGGGAAGCTAGCCTAAACATAAACATACTTCGATGAAAACCGTCCAGCAAGCAAGCGCACAACAAAACCGGACAAAAAACAAGCTCAAAGAACAGAAAACATAAAACAGGGAAGGGGAAGAACCTCTTACCTTAAAATTATAGCGAAAATTCCTTGAGCGGGTCCACAATACGATGAAAGTGACAGAGCAGGGGCTGACAAGTCCAGAAATATCACGTGCTTCGAAAATAGGAATGAAAATGACATGGGCGCGCACTGATATTTATAGGAAAACCTGTCATTAATGCGCCACCAACCTTTGAAATGGCGCATGAAAACTGCTGTCGACAGAGGAAAGCGTGCGCCCTTTGGCGCGTGGAAGGAATTGTCAACAGAAGAATGAGCGCGCCTTTGGCGCACCAAAACTTGGTGTTGCATATATAATACGTGCGCCCTTTGGCGCACCAAAAAGTGGTTCAACATTCTTTGGCGCATCGAAAGACGTGTTAACATGTAAAACCATGCGCGAAAGGCTTTTAAGGGTGCATCAAAACTATGTGTTCTGAGGCAAATCCATGCGCCCGACCAAAAAAAAAGGCTCGAAAAGACTAAGTTCAAAAACTAGATTTCCCGGGAGGGATTTTGCAATGTTTGAGCGAAGGATCCCTAACGAGGATCGAAACAAAATTTTCAAGTATGGTTATCGGTAAAATTTCTTTAAAAATCTCGACTCCTTCCGATTTGAGACACGGGTGCAAGTTTGAATACCAACACTACCCAAGGTTTTTCACACATTTATAAACCACCTTGTGATATTGTTATTTTATAAGGGTCTAATGTGCCTTGAAAGATACATAATTCGTCAATGAGAAATAGGTGTCTAATTTATTTCCCTATTTACTTAGCATCAAATCTCATGGAATTTTAATTAAATTTTTTTACTCCAACAAATAGATAAAATATTAAACCCACTTTCAAATATTTTTGTTTTTAAAGGTGAAAATATATATATTAAGGGAAAGTAAATCTCTTCTTTTTTATGAAGAACATGGAAGGGATCACACCCCACCTTATGATGTTACTTCAATTATATTGGGATTTCTTTCACCCAGGTAAGTAAAAAGACGTTCCCATGCATTAAAAATAATCCTACTCACTAAAGTACAAAAGGAAAGGGACAACTTATGTGCCTCCTATAAGCAAGTGGAGGAAAGGGATGATACATCTAATCCTCTAAATCTTTTTCTTATCAACCCTTGATCTAAACTAACATAGGAAACCCTAAAAAATCATTATATGTTTCAAAAGTATCTTAAGATTATTAAAGTTTCCCCCGTACTCATTCTTCTTTGTCTTTTTTATTTTGTTTACTACAGGTACTTTTGGGAGGAAGACGGAGAGGATGCAGCATATGGAGTCATAATATGATTTCAACACAAATTCCCTGAAATATTTGTTTTAGGAAAACCATTCCCTCCCCAATATGTCTTTCGGTGTTATTATCATTATGTCATTTTACCGAAGATTTCTCTCGTTATCGTAATATCAATCTATATATGTATTATTTTAGTTTTTTTATCATACTCCACAAATGTAACTTATTCCATCCGCGACATAGCCGCACATGGGTCTCGGCGCTATGTCAGGGAAGGGGAAATCAATAGGTGGCCTGTGTTAAAAAGGTGGTGGCCAGGTGCGCAGTAGGGATAGGAGAAAGGGAGGTTGGGATAAGTTTGGCGGCAAGGAGGCTGTCCGCGAATGGGGGTGAGTTTGGGGGTGCGGATGTGGTATGGGTTAGCCACACCACATTGTTATGGTGTGGCTCGGCTACACCACAACCCTTAGGGGCTATACATAGGCAATGGGGAGGTTTGGGGCAGATAGCGGCCCTGTCGCGGCCTAATCTAAATTTCATTTATTTATTTTTGTTTTGTTTAAGATCTCACAGCTGATTCAAACATTTTTTTGTTGTAAAATATATATATAATTTTTTTTTAAAATACATTAAGTGTTAATGGTATAAAGTGTTGTACCCATAATTTCAAATTCTAACATCTTTTTCCTGATGAAATAAAATTGAATTATTTCATCGAGAAAAAGATGTTGGAATTTGAAATTATGGGTACAACACTTTATACCATTAACACTTAATGTATTTAAAAAAATTATATATATATATATATATGTTTGTTTTTACAACAAAAAATGTTTGAATCATTTGTGAGTTCTTAAACAAAACAAAAATAAATAAATATGTATATATATATACACACACACACACACACATATATATATATATATATATATATACATATTTATATATATTCTGATTCATATGTATTAATAAAAATGTCATAGTTTAATTTTGTTTATGTTTGTGTAACAAAAATTCTAAGGAGTAAAAAACCAAGTAGATAGGTTTATTTAAATCTCCTTATTCTCTCCTTTTTAATGGATATCAAACTCATCATATTAAAATAAAGAGTGTGATAATTTCAAGAGTTTGATTTATTACATTCAACTTAAAATCAAACACTCTTGCTTTAATTAACCAAGAGCTTCTTTTCTCTAGCAAATAAACAAGGGGGATCTTTATATATTTTATGATGCCAAAGGGACTAACTGATTTTAATGTTACTAGCTAAACATTCAAAAACAGATTTTATTAAAGCACTTTTTTTTCATATGTATACTAACATAAGTTTCTTTAAAACCACAAGCGTCTAATTCTCTTATGTCACTAGGTTATTGAAATATTAAATACTATATTGTCCTTTTACATCTCCTTGCAATGAGATGCTTAAAGTCACACAAAAAACTTTTTCTTCCTTCCAATATCTCATGCGAGATAAGGGAAACCTTTGATAACCCCTAATGAACTGGTAAAAGTGAACTCATTTCTCTTACTACAAAAAGCTAACAATAAGCCAAGAGTAACAATTTTTTTTTCAACTCAAGACAGGTTCATTTCATTCAAACCATCATTCCAATACATATGAAAATGTAAACTTTCCAAACCATAGCCAAAGCTTACAAAGATATTTTCGGTGAACATAAGTTCACACCCCCACGCACACACCCCCCACCCCTCCCCCCCCCAAAAAAAAAAAAATTCCATAAAACAAAGTTCACACCAACATGCTCAATAGCAAGAATAAGGGGCATCACAACATGAAGACATAGAATTACTAATATATTTGGACTAGATTATTATAAATAATCTAACACAATAATAAAACAGAATATTAAATTCATTCGGATGATATTTTGTACAAAGAGTTCACAATATATTGGAGGATGTTCTCCTTAATATAAGGAGTCAATATCAATCGTAAACAACTGTAAATCCCACATATATATTTCCCTGAATCTCTCAAGCTTATCCCTAGGATCACTCACACTCCAAAATAGCTACGTGAGTTGTTTATCATAACACACTCACACAAACTATATTATTAATATGAGTTATATAAACTCTTTATTAATAATATTACAATATATTAATAATGTTATAAAATATATTTGTAACATTCACTTCCCTATTGTTAACATTTTTAGTTCCCTACATAGACTCCCCTATTGTTAACAATATTAATTACCTATATACACTCCCCAATGTTGACATGGGAGAAAAAACAAGAACACTTCATTCTCTGATTTCCACCCATGCGTGCTCATGATTTGGATGGTTTTATAGGATAACCAACAACCTTAACAATGATGGTTTTACAAGATAACCACCAACTTCAACAAGGATGGTTTTACAAGATAACCACCAACTTCAATAAGGATGGTTTTATAAGACAACCAACAACTCAAATATCATGATGTTGCTTTTCTTTTGTGCTTTCGTCTGTCCATTGTCTTTCCTTCAGGGAATTATGTAGGAAACACTGCTCACTAAATACAAACTGAAAAGAGGGAAAAAATAAAAAATGGAGCATTGAGACCATGTTCTTGTTTCCCCCCTCAATGTGAACAATTCACTTATTCAACACAAAACAATAACTCTATAGTCATATTGCACACAACATACTGCAATTCTGAAATAAAAGAAAAATAAAACATATTGTCACATTGTCGGCTTGGTGTGGCCTCGTCATTGGTGACTAATGAGAGGTCGTTGATTGAACTCAAACCTCCCGTACCTCCGTTCTCCAGATAATGCATTCTTTACTTAATACACGAAGTCTTCATCACTTTGATGAACATTTGTTTTGTCATTATCAAAGTGGGTAGACTTCATATCCCAATCAATTTCTTCATCTCCTTTTTTAGAAAAGAAGGCTTTATCCTTCAATTTACCATCAAGAAAATATTTTGATCTCTTCTTACAATACATAATACCATGTCCAAGACCATTACAATAGTGAAAAAGAAATTTTCGTGGACCTATTCTCCAATTTGGCCCCTCGGGAGAAATTAGACAGTAAGACCCCATGGAGAAAAAATGAGGGATCGATTCGTGCAGGGAGATCAAACTTCGGATTAGTCGAACAAGTTAGGAAATCTGAGCACATTACAAAGGAGTTAAGGAAATGAAGAAGTTACTCAAGTCTGAAATTCAAACTTCAAGGTGAAGGAATTTCGAGGTAGGCCTAAGTGAAAAATGGTGAAACCCAAAGACAAGGAGTGCAAATATCCAAAATCCAAAGGTCAACCCGTAAAAGTTAGGTCAAATTCAGAGTTTCGAAGTCTTGGGAGCTCACGGTGAACAGTGCCACGCGGGAGGGAAAAATTCTTAAAATCAAAGTCCGAAATTCATACTTCGGGCTTCCAAGAGTTCGGAGTTAGCAACAGGTTGGAGCGATAAACAAACCCCTAAAACCCTAAAACCCCGAAAATCCCAAAAACCTAAAATCCTAAAACCCCCAAAATCCCTGAAACACGAAACCTAACCCGCTAAAAATGTAAAGGTTTGAAACCCGAAGTCCAAATTTCAGACTTCGGGTTTTGGTATTTTGGAACATTAAAGCCCTAGTGCATGAAAATAAAAACTTGAAGTCAAAACCCGAAGTCGATTTTCAGACTTCGAGGTTTTGAAGTTTTAGAGGATTCATGAACTCTTGAGTGAACAACAACCCAAACTTTGAAATCAAAATTCCCAAAGTTCTGAATCCCAAAAGTCTGAAATTTCGGATTTCAAAGGTTGTGATGCAAGTTTAGAGTCTGAAAAAATAGAGCCAACCACTCACATTTATTGCATTATGACATCCTCATCTTTAGATGGCCATAAATTTTGACTTGAAGCTCAGATTTGCACAACATTAAACTTTTTGGAAAGCCATCGGTGTCCTATTATTTTTAGTGAGACTAAGTATTTAAAAATGAAGAAATATAATCCTCCATTTTAGAGGGTGTTTCCAGTTTTCTCTTCCTACCAAAATGGTGAGGCATTGGCTTCATTTCTTCACCAACAAGGCAAAATATATGGAGGCATGTGTTTTTAGTGGCACCCATCATTTTTGTAGGTGATTTTAATGCATTTTTGGTGGTTGAAGTAGGTTTTGAATTCTTCTCTCTCCCTTCTCTCATTCTTCCTATATATTGTAAGGAGAGGATCATTTCAAAAAGTTGGAAAACTTGTATATGCCCCTCCCTTCTTTCTTGTCTGTAAGATATTTATTGAACATTGCAATGCAAAATCCTTGCCTTTGGCCCTAAATGTGATGTATTGTATCAACTTTGAGAGCAATAAAATCAAATATGTGGATGCTTCAAACCCTCTTCTATGTTATATTGCAACTTTCTGATCTTTCATTGCATGCAAGGTTATTATGTATGGTTGTTTTTCATTACAAGGTTCTGGTAGTGTTGTGTTTATTATGCAGGTTGTTCAACATCCTTCTTGGTGCATCACCTTCCCTTAGAGTAGGTTTTATTTTCTTGCATTTCCTTTATTTCTGTCTCCTTAGAAATATTATATTAGGTTTGGATATGAAACTCTTTGCACTTTGGATTAGTTGGCACTAGGATAGGATAGGAAGTCAACCTTCATTCGAGAGAGCTTTCTTGATAGCGAAGTCCCTCATTTTGGGGAAAATATCCATGTTATGCAATCATACTTACAGTTTCAATCTATCAAGCTGCAAAAAATCAGGGGTACTATGATTACGCATCAACAAGACCTTGGGAGGTTGATTTTTGTTTAAAAGAAGGCTTGAATCTTCCTTTATCATATGATTTTTTTCTACCATACATTGCAGTTTCTTCTAGATCAATCTTCTTGGTTCTATTTTCTTCTTCTATTAGAGAAGAAATTAAATCCTCTAGACTCGGATTTATTTTTCTCAAAGTGAAGACCATATTAGAATAGTGAGGCATGCTACTAAGTAATACTAATTTTGTATCATCATCAAGAACATCAATGTCTATTCTAGCTAATTGAATTGAAATAGAACGTAACTTCCCGATATGTTCCACCATGTTTTCTCCTTCCTCCATTTTGAGTCCAAATAACGTTTTCTTGAGTGTCATTGTTTCACTCTCTTGTTGTGACCCAAATAGTTTTCTCAATGTCATCCGGATAAAATGTGATGTCTACGTTAGATATATGTGATACGGTAGGCATCATATAAACCTAGGCCAATAATCATTGTTTCTTTTCAACCCTTTCTTTCCCATTTTTCTGCTTCATCTGCGTCGTGTGGTTTCTTGATTTTTCCTTCCACAATCTCCCATAGATATTTGTTGATCAACAACAATTGAGTTCTAACCTACCATGTATGGAAATCTTTGCCTTTGAATTTTTCAATTCGATTCAACTTGTCCATGTCGATTTAAAGAATTGGACATTGGTCTCAACCAAAAATGCATCCGTAAGGAAAAAAATTATGTGAACTTTTTGACTCACATATTTTGACTAACTTTCACAATGACAAAATAATACAATGTCACAATTTGACTTTCTCAAGACTTTAATACTTCCTTTGCTGCTACCAAATACCCATGATTTTTTCTAGAATGAACAAAAAATGCACAATTATGTGCGGATATGATCAATGTAAAGAGCTCAAGAAAACAAACATTTAAAAAAAAAAACAACATCTCATACCGAGCTACCACTTGAAAGTTATGGAAACTAGAAATTTAAAATCCAACATCTTTCCTGACCCCTTTCCAAGAATGGAAAAACAATTATTTCCTTGTGATTTTCTTTCACGAGAATCCAAAAATGGAAAAAAACAAATAAGAAGAGTTGTAACTCATGATTTCCACGATTGGAGCTAAGATAAAATAGGAGTGCGACTGACATGATGAGTGCCTTGATATCAAACAACTTTCATCCATATCGACGTTTATGTGCAACTATATATGTATCCCTCTAAACCACTGATAATCAAGAAAAAACTCGGTTAAACAGAGATAAACACTTACATAAACATATACACACTACAAGATGTCTAATCCATAATAGAAAATCTATGCACGAATATTGGTCACAATTCTATTTCCGCCAAGTTATAATGTAGGCGACAGACGCATACAAGTATAAATTTCCTACATGACTCATTTGGAATGTATCCCTTCTACCGACTCTCATGGTTAACTCCGCTCTCGATACCAAATAATAAATTTGGTCCACATTATTAGAAATAATCTAACACAAGTAATGAAAAACACGAGAATATAAAATGCTATATTAAATTCATCTGGGGATGATATTTCATACAAAGAGTTCACAATATATAGGAAAATTTTCTCCTTAATATAAGGATTCAATATCAATCCTCAACAACTCTCAATCGTGCATATATCTCTCGTTGAATGTCTCAAGATCATCCCTAAGATGACTCACACTCCAAATTAACTATGTGAGTTGTTTATCACAACACACTCACACTAACTATATTATTAATATGAGTTATATAAACTCATTATTAATAATATTAAAATATATTAATAATGTTACACAATATATTTGTAACACTTTACAATGGACCAATATTCCCTCACAAAAGAGAATAACTTAACTCAACCTATTCAAGTGCAAAATACAATATTTATCCCAAGATAGGAAACACTTTACAATGGTTATAACATCATTTCAAGAACCCAATAAAATACAAGTGGAAAATTCTCCCCTAAAATTGGGGAATAACCTATCAAAATCACCATCATTTCTTCACCAAGATCCAAGCTAAATCTCCATGTTCTTTACACCAAAAATTTCTTCATAGTTCAACAAGAAAGGGTTCGGTTACCTCCCAACCTATTGGCATCATTACATGTCATCTCCAACACATGGAGGACATGTTAGCCTCCCTCCAAGCCCATGGGAGAGAGAGTATACATGTGTCGGTTTGCACAAGTGAAAAGGGAAGGGAAAAAAATATACAAGCACACTTTCTCAACATTAACAACACCCAAAATACAAACAACACATGAGGGAAAAATCCATGCTTTCCCCAAAATGCGGAAGAGTGATAAGAATCATATATGAAGCCAAGTGGTGAATCCAACCATAGGATAACAATGTAAATCTCCAAGCACCCTCCTTATCTCTCCAAATCACAATTTCCTTCCTTATCACTCCAACCCATGCACCAAGTCTCCGCCTTGGTATTTTTTTTTAAAAACCATAATGATTTCCTTACAAAGGATGGGGAAAGAAGTTCAAACCATATGAAAATATTTCCCCACATCAAACCATATAAGGGGAGGAATAAAGAAAACCATCATGGCTTTCCCATCAAGCCATGTGGTGAGAAGGGTATTCCTCCCTCTTCCCCAACACTCCAAAATCCATCACAAGCATGATGGATGGAGAAAAAGACAATAACAAAATTTCACAAACACACCCATAATCCAACACACAAGGATGACATGAAAATATGCCATTTTCATTTTATAACCACATGATATTTCCATAAAAAAACTATAATACAAACAAGGAGACCTACCTCAATCAATCTATACAAAATCTCTATGAAATCCAACAACTAAATCTCAAATCTCCACACACACACTCCCAAAAATCTCCAACACCCAAAAGTAAGAATGACCCAAAAGTTCTCAACCCCTCTCCATGAGGGAATATTAAAAGAAAAAAATTAACAATTCTTCCAAATGAGAGGGTGATATGTGTCACCCTTCTCATCTCCCAAAAAATATTCCAAAAAAATAAACAAGAATAAAACAACTCTCATTTTTGAGGTAAACTTTCAAATTCCCCAAAATGTAATTAAATCCAAAACCCCTAAAAAATTTAATAAACACAAAAACCAAATCTCTTATAAGAAAGTAATGTGTGAGGAGTCAAATGTGAAGGAAACTCCAATTTAGTCTTGAAAAAGACCCCTACCCATAGGTAGGGTCTAAGGGGTCCTTTTCCATGAAAGGGAAGCTCCCAAAATGAAAAGTGGTCACCTAAATTCCCACTTTTAGCCCAAATTCGAGTTTGGGATAAATGACACAAGGGTTGTGGTGTTAGAGACCACCCAAGTGACACTTTGGTGGTCTTATACCTCCAACAATGTAATTAATTAACATTAAACACAATTAGCACAAGTAGGGACCACTAGGTCCCTAAACTAGCTCATACAAGACTAAATAAATTACAAATAACAAAATTACAATTAGGGATCACCCATGGTACCTGAATAAGACATATAACAACATATAAATCTTAACAAAAATCAAACATGGATAGGAATCGCTCATTCGACCACTTGTGCAAACCCAAGGTGTAACTCGAAACCACATGATTCTCTTGTACCTTGTAATTTGCACACTCAATGTAAACATTAAACATACCTTCCCAATAAAATATCAATTAAAAAATCTAAATAAATCATGCATGGATAAATCATGCTAACTATACCAAATAATGTTAGTATGAAATGGATAACGCTAATCATATACATCCATACTAACTCAAAATATATTAACCATCTAAGTAACACATGACGACATCCAATTAGCCATTACAATTCAAATGATAACCAAGTATATGATGAAACCATAAGTAAATCCATCACATGTGAAATGAAGCCAACTATAACATAATATGTTGATATCCAAAATCATACCATGCAATAGCTAAGATAATAATCCACAATACTAGCTTGGCGCTATGCGCCCAAATCACCACAAGTGTTGTTAAAAGAACCATAATAAGAACATATAGTAATGAAATGATTTTAAATTCCATTTCCATCATCAAGTGACTATAATGAGTCAGCAAAAGAACCATGGTAGGAAGAGGTGGGCACTACATCCCCCTCTCCTAAAATTAGACTTCCTCCTTGAATTCACTGGGTGAGATAGGGATTTGACCTCACAAGGTATCGTGTTGTATCATGTGGTTGTTAGTCACAACAAGTATGTCCCAAAAATTTAGACTCGGTCATGTACTAAGTGTTTCTCCCATTTGGATTAATTTAAATAAAGAAAGTTGTCGTTTCCAAGGAAATTGTTATTAACATCATTGTCAAAATTATCTAAATGGTCACATGTAGTGTATGTCCAACATGACTGTCTATTCAAGGGAACTATATTTTTTGTCTCAACAAACATGCCTCACCAAAAATAACATGGTTCAAAGTCAAGTGTATTTTCAAATGGGAGAAAATTAACATGGTTCAAATTCAAATGTAGTTTCTAAAGGATTGATTTTGTTTGTCATCTAACTTCCCGTCGAAGGGTCCACATAAGTGAATATACAACATAGGGTTCGTATTAAAGGAAACTATGGAAGGGTGAGCCAAGGAACGTAATGGTTATTTTTAAACAGAGATAAGACATCAAACCTACTTGATGTGTATGAACCCACTCTTTGAAAGCATCCAAGGTTCCGCTAATACCATACAAGAAGAGAACAAAAGTTTCCAAGTTTATGTGTGGTTTCACCTTCTAGCTCACAATTAAATTTAAAATTTGGAAAATGGTTCACAAACCTCTCCAAATTGGTCCTAACATCTGCATTATTCATTAAGTGGTCAAGGATGAAGATTCACATAATACCAAGCATAATTAACGGTAAGGACTTGATTTGGCAATTATTTTACTTTCACATAATGATAGTACTAGTAAGTTATGAATGAAATATGTATCCAACCATTAGGTTAGGATTGGTTTTCTAGTTTGGTTTCAGGTTTCATAACATGTACCAATTCCTAGAACATCTCGATTCTGATTTCAAGTTTGCTTTAGAAAACTCCTAAGTGATTCAAGTTAATTTATTATTGTTTAACATTTACCTAAGTTTCCACCATGATAAAATAATTTATGCATTTTCTACATCCTTAAAAATCCACATTTACTTAATGATAACAACAAACAAAAAAATTCAATTCAATAAGACATATGAAAAGTTTTACTTAAATTTTATCATTTCTTAATTACTATAATCAAGAGAAAACATGAATGAGTTAGGCGAAACAAAATCCATTCAAAGGAATGTTTCCCGAACCTATCAAAATACTATGTAAATTAAAAAATTATAATGTGGATGAGATACAACAAATTTTCCATTCATACCTTCCTCAAGAGTACAAGAGATCAACACACATTTTCCCTTAAGGGAAGGTATAGCCTAACACTTCTCAAAACCAAAACCTATGATAACCTTAACTCAAAAATTATTTTGGCCATAATGACCCAGTAGGTCAAAAGAGATGTATATAAATATACTTCTTAACTAGAGGGTGAATTCTATTTCTTAAATTTCACCACCCTATTGAATGGTGAAACAATGGGGCCATGTTTTCAAACGTACCCCAAAACAACATATCTTTTGAAACAACTCCAAATTTACATTGCTTAATTAGGGTTTCCATTAATCACAAAGGATGTCTTCACCCAAGGTAGGTGAAATGAATAGATAAACATTATTCTTAGTCCTCACTATAAGAGGTTACATCATTTATCTTATAATAAATTACCAAGAGTTTTCAAGGTGAAGAAAATTTTACGCAATCATCTCCTAAGATTCAAGTAGCCAAAGGCATATTAAATTTGTGAGACCATTGCAACCTTTGATTATTCACATTACTTTCTCATCTAGAACTTAGGAATGTCAACACAATGCCTAAGTTACGTATATAAGACCAAAAATTTAGAGTGTAATCCATATTATATGAATATCACATAACTAAGATTAATAAACATTACTTATTCCATTTGAAACAATAACTTACGATTACCTCAATTTTAGATTTTAAGGAGTAACAATGATAACATTGTTGGTCAACCAAGGTGGTTTTAAAATACATATTCGACGAGTTTTCCCATTTACATATAATTTCACAATTTTATTGTTGTTTATAAGGTATAAGTACATAGATGTAGTTATAGGTATATATGTTTTTTGGTGGCTTACAAAACATTGCATTTACCATTATTACACCATATTACTTGTAATTCCACGGTCAACACTAACGTTGGTACACCATAATGCCCAACCAAGAGAGAAATCAACACTAATTTATTCTCTTTTGTTTTCTTAGAGAGAGAGGATGAGATATTGTTGTCATTTTCACATAATCATTGTTCTTCTAGATCCACAAGATAAGGTTAGAAAGAGAGGGTGATTCCATGATTTCTACACATAAGTCTTAGTATCATAAATGTGATTAATTAGGAACATTTTAATCAATTTGAGGAGGTTTATAATCACAAGTGTACTTACTAAGGTAAAACATTTTAACCAAGTTACATTGCAACAAAACTTAGTAAGTGGTCATAGTATGAAAATAGGCTTATTGAGCTCAAGAAGGGTTATAATAATTTGAACATTACAGAAGCTAATCCAAAATTTATGCTTTGAGGGATTTGATAAGAATTTCAAGTTGTCGACCTAGATTCTGTTTCCAATATTTCAAGGGCTACTTAACTTACATAGAAGATGATAAAATAACTATGAAATATTACTTCGCATAAAGCCATCGTATAAAAAGAGACACTAAGAATCCTTTCCCTTTACCATATATTGTCTAAAAAAAAGTTAGAGGAGCTTATGTAGTGTCCACTCCTCTTCGACACCTACTATATTTTGATTTTTATTACTTTGTTGACTTTAGAAATTGATATCATTATGCCATTTTGGTATAGCATGATGTTAGATGATAGAGATATTCTGACTATTGATGGATTGTGATTCATAATATGATTTGTGTGGATTCTTAGAGACATAGAGAGACATTTTATATTGATGATGATGATGTGTTGTTAGCATATATATTTACTAACATTCGGAATTCTTTTCACATTGACTATGATTTAGCGTTTTCACTAATCTTGTGATCTCACTGATATCGATGAAATGGTAGAATTGAGATGTTGTTGAAATTATAGACAAATGATAGAATTGTTTAGTTTAGATGATGATTTAGTTATATGAGGATGTTTATTGATGTATGTGCATATATTTTATCTTTGACTAATTTGATGCGGTCACAAGGCCAAAGGAGGTATTGTCTGATTTTGCAGGTAATTGTATCACAACAATCAAAAGGGGGTTAGGAGACGAAACACGATGGAATACTCAGTATGGATACAATGGCGGTCACCATGGCAACTTGTGTAATATTTGATGTTTTGTTATTAGTATGTTAGGGGGTACCCATGGGGGGATGACCTCCAAAGGTGACCATGGGATATGTGTGTAATTCTTTCACTTTTTATTTTATTTATTGTGGAGTATGAGATTTATTTTGTGATGTAATTCATTTAAGCATTGTTGATTAATGTTTATTAATTAAGTGGAATAATCATGTTTTTTTAAATTAACTGGGGATGTGACAAAAGGGGCCATATATAAGAGTAGTTTGTCTTTTAGATCTTGTGATTTAAGTTTAGTGTATGTGACTTTGAGTGTTGCACACCCTACCTTACCTAGGAAATTCGGATTTGGTCTTAAGGGCCATTTTGGAGGCTTGTGGGACAAGTTAAGTTTGTCCCACACCTCTTAATTTAATATACCAACTATACCTATGGGTTGGGGGTCAAAAATAGACCCCATTATGTGTTTTGTAAGGAAAAAAGTGACATTTATTGCACTTTTCTTACATGGGTTTTAAATTATGTCCTTAGGGGTTGTGGGTTTGTGTTGAGTGTGTAAGAGGCTTGTCATTTCTCTCAACCAAAAATTTATTGTGCCTTGGGGTTGAGGTTTGACTTGTGATGTGGAGTTGAGGATAAGTGATGTGGCATCCTACATGGAGCCACCTCACCCTCCTCTTCTCTTTTTCTATATATGTAAGTTTATTTGTTTGTTTGGGGTTACTTCATTTTATTGTGCACTTGTATTTTTGAGTTAGAGAGTTTTTGGAGTGCTTGTTGAAGTCTTGGATATTTTTGGAGTTGGATTGAGCTTGAAGGAGCTTGGAGTGTGATTATTTTATCAATTTCTTACTATGGAAAGGTAGGAACTACACCCTTGTTTTACTTGTTTGTTTTTATATGTGTGTATTGCATGTAAGTGAATGGTTTGTGTGCTTGTTGGGATCTTGGGTAGAATGCCTAAGTATGGTGTAGGAGAAGGCTATGGGTATTTTATATTTTAGGGAGGCATAAGAGTTTTGTTTCATGTTTTGGGAGGGAGTTGGGTTGGGTGCCCCACCTTTGATAAGAAAATTCTTGCTTTTCTTACTTGGTTCTTTTAAGGGAGACATAAGAGATTGTAGGGAGGCATAAGAGAATGTGGGAGGCTTTTTAGGATATTGAGGGAGGTGTAAGATTTGTGTAGGGGTTTGGAGTTATGTTTTTGAGGGTTTCAAGGTGGGAATCCAATCCAATTGGGAGACATAAGTGATCTACTCATAGTTCCTTGCCACATTGGCTTTGATTTTTTAAGCCTTGTGTATTTTGAAAGTTACATTCTTGTGATTGTTATCTTCTTTTTAAATTTTTGTTAGATGGTTTTGAAATTTTTATTGTGATGTGGAAGCATTGTGTTAGTTTCCATGAGTTTTATCCATTCCTTATTGCACTTTGGTTGGGGCTCAGGGCCAATGATGAGGATATCTTATTCTCCTCATTAGATTATTGGTTGGGTGGAGAGTGTTTCCTCTCCCCCATTTTTGTTGTTGTGATTGAAGTAAAGAAATGGTGGAGCTCTTGTTGAAGATTTGGGACTTGGAGCATTTGTAGAATACAAAAAGGAAATCCTTCATTGTAGAAATTTTTCTTGTAATTCCCACTTAAGGTGGAAGGCTAGTAGTCTTGCATTTAAAAGAAAAGTTGTATTGTATGTTTTTATCAAGTTGTAATGTATTGTTGGAAAGAAAGATCTTTTCATTGTAAGAAAATGAGTTATGCTCAAAAGAAAAATAAATTTCATTGTTACTTGTAGGATTTTGCATTATTGTAAGAATGAAGGAAGAACTTAGAAGTTGTAAATCATTAAGAATGTATTCTTAGCAAATTTGGAATGTAATATAGTTTCTTGTGCTTTCTTTGAATAAGTGATTGTAGTTGTAATGGAAAAATGCACTAAGTTATAGTGAATTAACTTGTTGAAGGAATTACATTCTTGTTGTGGAAAATAAAGCAATGATACTTAGAAATAGATGGAATTTCATTTCTTCATTTGAGTTTGAAAACAATTTTGTTGGAAAAGTATTCTTGTAGTTGTTTTCTTATATGCTATTGAAATGGAAAATCCATGCAATTAGTGATTTAATTCATGGAATGAATAAATGTTTTAACCTTTCAACTAGTGCCTTTAGGCATATAAATTTAAGCTAAGGATAAATTATAAATCACCCTAGTAAAAAAATTATTAGAAAAATTGTGGAATTGATGGTTCTATTTTTGAAGAACAGGATCGCCTCCCCGTACAGAGCGATAGTCTTTGGATCACCCACCTAATCAAAGCGAAGGTCTTTGAACCACCACCTGGCAAGGTGGAAGTTTACGATTCATCACCTAAGTAGCGTGCCGATCATAGGACCGCCAAACTTCTCGGGCGTAGTTTCATCGCCATCTGCGGAAAAATTAAAATCCGCTACTGTGTAATTTTAAACTTGATCTAATTAAAATATGATCCTATAAAATGTAAAACGGAAACTACCAGAAAACTATATGTGAAAAAAATCATGATTTAATTATTAAAATCCTTGAATGGGCATTTAAACATATTAAATCCCATAGATTAAATGGATGTAAGGTTTTTCCCAAGTAGAGAACTAAAAATATAAATGGAAATAACTAAATAAATACTCCAAATTTAGGGTAGAACCTCTACAATCAACTAATGGAAGACATTGCTATAATAAATCCATAAACTAAACTAAACTAAGCTTGATCCAAATGAATCCCTCCATGGCTTCTTCCTCCTTGCTTTCATGGCTTCCACTCCTCCAACCTGCAAATTAAAGAAAAGAAAAGAGACCAAATGAGGAGGCTAGGGAAAGAGAAAGGTTTAATAAAATTTCATAAGGATGGTTAGGGTTAGCTTGGAACTCTAAGATCTAGTGGCCACAATTGATTTGATCCAAGGGTTAAGAATCAACCCTACAATTGTTATGTAAGAATGAATATTATGGGTTTTTTATTAATAATTTAAGTGTATGTGAAAATGGGTGAATGGGGCCACTTAGTACCCTTGTATGTTAAGTTAATTATGTAACTTTCCTAGTATGTTTTAGTAAATGATTCAATGGACATTAAGGTTAATAATTTAAGGGAACTAAGGTAACTAAGGATAAGGGCTTAATAAATATGGGTTTGAATGTTTATTTGAGAGGGGAAAATATTTAACCAAGTAAAAGAATTAATGGAAACTTTTCTAGCAGATTGTAATTATATTGACCTTAGAAATGAGTTAAGAATATTTAATTATTAATCTAGACCTATTCCATTTGATATAATGTAGCATATTCTTGACAGAGTTAATCAAACATATTATAGGGTCGACACCCTTACAATAATTTAAAACAAAAAAATCTGCAACTTTCTAGATAATTATTAAGGTTTAATGTTGTTTGAAACATTGAAAGTGTGGGCATTATATCTTACGTTAACAAATATTTTTCAATCCAAGTATGTTAAATTTAGAAATGCGCTTTCAAATGGGAAGCAAGTTTATAAGGTTGTTTGGTAGATTTTCATATAAACAGGGTTATAAAATTAAGATTAATAACAAAAGCAAGAGGAGTTAAAATTATTTCAATTCATGATAGTGAAATTTTATAATGTGGAAAACCATCTTCTCTTGTTAGGTTGTTCTACAACAAGTATAATTATCTATTTTATGCCCATACCAAAAGGGTTTATTAGGTTTAAATGTGATGCCCTTAACATTATGAGTTTGTGTCCCAAGAAAATAACGGATCACTCAAGGAGGAAAGAAACTAACCATGCACCCTAAACATACTCCTTATACCAAGGAGACAATTCTAAAATCGTATATCCGAACATAAATTATTTCCAAAATCAAAAACTATACTTTTACGATGTCCAAAATGACCAAACTATACCAAAATAGTTAGCATTCAAAATTCCTTGTAGCACATAATTTTATCTAGTTAGTAACTTTTAACCTAGAGAACTCATAAGACATCATGATAATCATATTATAAAATCTTGCACCCTCCAAGGGTGTTCTAAGAAGTCAAACAGTTTATTAAGACCTAGTTCTCTTGTTCTATGATCTAGCCAAAACGACTATAAAAAGGGCCTACCAAACAAGTACCCAATACCCAAAAATAAAACAAATACTTCAAGCAAATTCTATGTTATATAAGGAGTCAAACAAGACACACGGAGCCAAAAACAGTGAATGAATCTTGAACTGGAAGCACCTTCTCGGGAAAAACTACTAAAGTTTTGTTATTGCATTTCAATAGATTTTTAGTACAATTGGATACAAAATGTGGTTTGAAAACAAGCAATCCTAACACAACATCATGTTCTATCAACTCTCATATATTATCCTATATATAGATAATCCAATGTAACTTATATAATATAATTCTAATAACCATAACTCTAGTTATGACCTCATTTTCGGAACTAATTTATGTGATTGACTAGCTTATTTTTATGTCGATCGACTAGATGCCTCCTTAACATGCTTGAGAAAATCACTCCCATTCGGTTTTTAAAAACTAACTACTGCAACCAATTGACATGTATAAATATAAAATGTTAGAAGGAGAAGATTTCCGTTTCCTACTAAAGTTCCCTAACCTACGGGTCAAAATTGA